>DWJK01007181.1:0-10024 GCA_018248815.1 Croniades pieria auraria
GTGCGCGCTAGGATTTGAACCCGGTCTCCCGGAGTGAGAGGTCGAATTTCAAACCACTAGGCTATCACTGCTGTTTAGAATGTGTAAAGAATACTAATCATCATGTATTGCGTTTTAGTTTTTAACGTGAAATAATTTCGCCTTGGATCTTCGTACATCATACTCCTTTAATTTACTTTTTCAAGTTTTGGGAAACAATCATGCGAAGAAAAACCAAACAATATATGATAATTCGTATGTACTACGTTTCTATCACTTCTTATCACTTATAATATGTGGTTTAAAAATTTAATTTTTATTCGTTAATATCAACACGGACCGGTACAATGCTGGGTCTGTCAAAGATATTATAATAAATATTTATTGCCACCCCAGAAGCTGTACAGCAATGACCGAACTGTCTCCTGCTGAGCCACTTTGTTCCCCAACGATACTACTAACATTTTGATTTTGTAAACAAGAACAAACTGACGCGTATTCACTCTGTACAATCACATGGGGTGATAATGACAGAGGATAAAAATAGATTTTAAACAAAATTCTAAAACGACATTTACATGAAACGAAAAAGATTTAGTGATTTTGTGTTGGGCAACAACTTATTTACGGCATGCACTTAGTATAGTATTTGAGCTATTTTCCTAGCTTCGAATTACTAAATATGTTACACGCAAAGCGAACTGGAGAGGAAACTACAAATCAAAATAGTAAACGTCAAACACGTCCGGAAAATTGCTTCACGAAGCTCACCTTCCAAATTTGATCACAAACTATTTTAAGATGAGAACAACCAAGGGCTTGAGTCTATAATGAAATGCGATTTGATTTAGACAAACTTAAGACAGTCAAAGCTACATTGTTTCATTAAATAATATAGTTATAGGTATATAATAATATAATAAAGCGATATTTAATGAAATCCTGTTAACATTATTTTAAGTTAACGAATAGTTTGATGATACAACCAATTATGTAAGCCGTAAGTCATGAATGTAGTGAAAATGGCAAAGCACTCCGTTAGTTCGTTTTAACTAGTTAATCCTAAGCAGTAAATATTCAATTAAGCATTAATTATGCGGGTTAAGTGAATGTTAAAACAACGTGAATTAATATTAAAACGCTAATAAGACTATGTGATTCCTAAAGGAGGCATTATCTACCCGTTGCTCCTGCGCTGTGCCGGTTATGAAAGCTGTTATACAGTTTATATATTCAGAAAACCTGTCTTAGAAATTATAGTTGTCACGTTTTGACTCATAAGGAGTACCAAACAATTTCCATTGACCAGTGTCCAGGAGCCAAATTAATCTTACCTACCCTTTCTATAAATAACCTTCTTACCGAGTAACGTTTTCCTATAATTCATTTGGGACCTCAAATATTCTAAACCGACGGCTCATTAATCAAAGGCCCCTAGAACCGGTTCAGTACAAAGGTGGTCAGGTTTATTCAATACTAAAAATAATAAATAAGTAAAGAACATTATGTGAGATTTATTTGAAAGAAAAAATCGATGTAACAGGTCTTGTCGCAGTATGTTTATAGTCGCCCCAATGTCGGTCCACAATATATGGCTCTAAAGTCTAATTAATGCTACGCCTTCCTCCGCTGAGATATATGATTGTGCTTGCGGCAGGATCCTTTTAACATGCTTTTTGTAACTTCGAGATTAGAAATAAATAATTGCTGCCTCTCCTGCCCCACCTTTTATCTCGTGAGTTATCTGGATCTCGAAATATAAAATGCCCTTAACGAAATACCTACACCTCTTCTTAATTAAACGAAGTAGACAATTACGGAAATAACGCGAAGCATACCTGTATCCGGTCCAGGACTAAAAACCGAACACGAGAAATATCGACTTTAGTTTTATTAAAGCAGCTAATTTAACAGGTAACACTATGTACAGACAGGGAAGCTCCCTTTGACTACAATGCGTTGAGAATAATGGAAACCAGCTGACGGGAGGTGCCCCAACGTCCGTTGTCATGGCGACGGTGCGAAGGGTGGCCAACCTGCGTCGCTAACATGTTCCGAACGCCAACAAAAAGCGACAAAAGTCACCCCTGATCTCACAGATTTATACTTTACAGCGCTGATCACAAAGATCAATTTTAAATAAAAGTGCATAACAGTTAAGATTATTATTAAATTAATAAGACAATCGGGACGCGTGTATTGTATTTGGGTTCCATCTTTGCTTTTTAAAATTAGAATGGGCTATCCCCGTCTCTGTCACGCGCGGCCACCTTCTAATTTCGAACTGTTCTAACCGCCTGTGTAATTATTCTATTATCTATTTATGACATTTTAAACACTTTCTAGCTTGTTGTAATAAGCATGGGCCGTAAATGTTGTCGTGGCAGTAAAAATGCAGTTACGAAAATTTATTGCTCGTATAAAAAGCGTACATCTTTTGGTTGTATCGTATTATTTATAAATACGTGGCAAGTAGTTAAATTTTGAGAAAATATAAGCAACATTATCGAGTTATCAGTAACTCGATCAGTAAGCAACGTATTTAATTAGATAACAGGATGTTGTTGCTGCAAAAGCATTCTTTGTTCTCGAGTTAAATGTATGCAATTAAATTAAGTTAGCCACTTTGTCAGTAATAAATTAGAGTAACAAAATGTACGATCTACCATCTTGAATATATTTCAATTAATTTCAAATAACAGTAACATTTATTCTCATGTTTTAATCAGATTCAGTCAAATTCTTTTAATTCTATTCATTTGAACAGGATTTTAATATTAAGTACGTAGGTATATTTAAAGGAACAAGGTTTATTTAAAGGAACACACTACTTACTAATAGTTACCAAATATCATATAAACCATTCTTGTTAAATACCTAAGTTACTGAATCATGAAAAATGTGGAATACTTCGAATGACACGAACGGAAAGGAAACATCTATTATCTACCAATGGAACAAGGTTCATTATAAAATTTCTTAACTTCTAAAACTGTAGGAAAATACTCAATATTATCTTGATGTTAAAATCGTTATTGCATATCACAATGAGTAATACGCATGCATATTAATACAAGGGAATACATGTTTCACTTCAATGAATTTATTAGTCATACGTACCTGCCTAAAATTTAACCCGGTTGAGCAAATCTTGTCTTATCGCAAGATATGTAAATTGGTGTAAGTGAAAATTAAGCACCGAATAATATTCACAAAGATTATTTCACAAGCATGACGAAATAATATCTGGTACTCTGTTCTCTCTGTCTACTCCTTAAGGGACCTGGCGCGAATATATTTATGTACGTATAACAAAATAACTGTAGGACTCTTAGTACTTTTTCAATGACTTATGCATATGAACAGATCAAATTTTGTTACGCAATTGGTTAAGTTAAATGGATGAATTCTGCAGCGTCACAGCAAATCTTTTGTAGTCATACAGTAGCTTAAAGTTCTGTGTATGCGGTCGGACATTCCAAGCGCCTCGTTTGGTTCACTATCAACTTTATACACGTTGGGAGCCCATTTATCTCGGCTTATTTATTGGCTGACTCAAAACCTGTTGGAGACCCAATCTGGGGCCGCCATTTACCTGTCTATGTAGACTTTAACACATGGAAAACGTAAAATGAAGCGTTTAAAACACAGTAAAATCTCAGGATTTCATTCAGTGAAAGTTTTACTACGTTCTAGATATTTATTGTAATTAAATTTGGATATAAAAGCGTCACTAGTTTTCAGTTCAAAATATGTAATTGTTGAGCATAACAAAGTTTATTTAATGTTCACTCTTGGTGGGTTATCGATGCCAATAAAGGGTTGAAGCTCTCACAGGTTCCAAGAATACGAAGGGTCCGCACAGAAAGATACACCTTACAATGTATTAGAAAGTTGCGCAACCCTTCTTTATTCAACCCTAAGTTTTTTTGTAAACATTCTTCTTTAGAAAGCGATCTTTTGTTAGTTCGTGGACCATTAACTGTTCTTAACCCTTTTCCGTTACGTTTTTTGGAGAAAAAATGGTGCCCATATTTTTATAGTGTAGGGTCAAACAACGGCTTGCTTGTTCACAAACATCCTCAAAATGTCACATCGTTAACAGTTTTTTTTCCAACAATTCTAACGTCATAAAATTTGGTATGTGATCTACTTTAAGGCTGGTCGCAGTAGCGAATGGCTCTAAAATTAACTTTAGTACTGCAATAAAATATTAATGAGCTTTTAAAATCTAAGATGGTATAAAAGTGAAATTTAATGGCTTGCTCGAAGCCTTTGCGCGGCGAATCCAACCACGTGATAGAGTCCGGTGAAATATAGAGGCAATAAATCGTTTTTACATACTTATATTTGCATTTGCGTATTTTCTTTTTATCATCTGCAGTAAAACTAAATTTTACAGTGCTTTAAATAATTTTAATGTGATTAAATTTGCACTTCCTATTCTTTTCAGGTCCAAATGGATGTCCACGACGAAGGGGCAGACAGACTTACACAAGATTCCAGACACTAGAACTCGAGAAGGAGTTCCACTTCAATCATTACCTGACGCGCCGACGCAGGATAGAGATAGCGCACGCCCTCTGCCTGACAGAACGACAGATAAAGATCTGGTTCCAGAACCGTCGCATGAAGTTAAAGAAAGAGTTGCGCGCCGTGAAAGAAATAAACGAGCAGGCGCGCAGAGAGCGAGAGGAGCAGGATAGAATGAAACAGCAGCAGCAGGAAAAACAGGCCAAACTCGAGGGCCAGCACCACGGCCACCACGTGACCCATCACCATGATCCAATGAAAATGCCCATCGACAAGGGCTCCAGCGACATCCTCAAAGTGAACAAGGTGCCGACGTAAATCGCCTGCGCCGCGCAGGAACCCTGACTGATACTGTAGCATATAGTGTGAATACATGAATGGAAGTGTTGCGTCCAGACGGACCGCGGGCAGAGTTAGTCGTCTCGTATCCACTAGTTTTATGTTTTGCGGCTGATTTAGTAAAAGTGACGCCTCGTTGTTGAGGCGTTCTGAGACTTTTATTGTATTAATGTTCCTTTAGTGCGAAGGACTTGCCTCGTGTCGTTCGCTGGTGGACGGGCTGGCGATGTGCTTTAAGCATTTATTTTGTTGCCATAACCACACCATGTATTGCAATAATATTTTACTAAACTTTACAAAAGCGTTAGTATCGCTCTAAGATTTACATAGATGCCCGAGTGAATTTCGGTATTGTTAGTTAAGATTTTAAATCTGTGAATCTCATAGTATTTATTGCTACCACTTACTTTAATCCATTATGTTATATTTTTATTGATAGATCCTATATTATGTACATTTTGATGTATATTTTATTATTTCGTCCGCTGTTAGCGGGCAGGTTACGTTTTTAAGGTCACATTTTTTTTATGATTGTAAAATTTGTTGCATTTTACAGGTTGGTTTCGAAAAAGTTTACTTATATTATTTGACCAGATTGTGATTCACTTCCGTAGTTAAGTCATTGCATTGTTGTTTCGTTTAAATCTTTAATTTTGATAGCGTAATATTATCGAGAAGATATTATAAAGTAACTATTTCGTACATTAATAATTCCATAAGAGCGTTAAACGTATGTATGTCTGTAACAAAATACGTATCGAAGTACAATTGCGAATAGATTTGTCTTAGTGTGTGTTGTTTTGTACTCGTGCTGTCTTCACAAGTTTTAATTATATCGTGAGGTATTTTTTGACGAAACTGTTTGATTAATTCGAGCCCGAAATCGAAAAATAGATTTGTGGAGTGATTTTTATGACAAATTGGAACGAAATGCGTAGTTACGGCATGGTGTCCATATAGAAATTCCCGAGTCATCTGATGTTCAAAAATAATATACGTAAAGATGATACATATATTAAACAATAATTTGACTAAAATAACTTTTACATGTAACTTTAGTGTTGCGTAGCTTAAGTGTAATATACATAGATAACATTATCATAGGTTTGACTTTATATGAAGTATTGCTAAGGAACTAGTTACACCAGCTTCGTGGTATGACGGTGGAATCAGTGGTCGCGCCATTTTCCCCACCTGATATAATATATTATGTCTTTTCGCTCCTGAAAACGATCAGATCCATGCAATGAGGTCATTGAGGAATATTACAATTCCAAGAGCAGTATCGTAATAGCGACAAGCGATTGCTATAAAAATGCTAAGTGTAGTACGAGCGTACGAGGGATCTGATCGTCTTGATGCAAACGGGCAATTTCATCAACAGGAAAACATCTCCGTATTCCATTCGCTTACAATTCCATATTGTGCCAAAATATATTAAAATAATTTAGCATTGTATGTATTTCAATTTTTTTTTTTATATTCGCATCGCTACGAACAAGACTCATTCGCTCCCAAAGCTTTTAATCGTGCACTTTTTATTTGTGATCGGACGAATATAAAAATTAGAGCGTTTAAAAATTAGTGTTGATAGTCACCATTATACGTAAATTAATGTCAGGGTAGAATTAATAAAAGTAATGAAATAATATGTGTATGAGAATTCTAAGTCTTCGCTTAATTTTGATAAATCATCTCTCAATAGGTTTCTGTCCACTGTATTCTGTCGTATATTATTTCTATTATATCCGTAGCATTATGACGGTTAATATTAAATTAATGTCGTGATATCATTAGCCCATGATAAAGTCCTCTGTAGGTGTAAGACTTTCACAAGTACATTTTAACTTATACTAGAATTTCGCTACCTATAATTTTTATTATCTTCAACTTTAAACGCTACTTCGAATCTTCTAGATTAAAGCGGTACTTAGAGACATAACAAAGCAAGTCAAATCACATCCCTTTTATTGTTATATGGAATATATTCATAGTCAACATCGGAACAGTTCGTTTATTGATTTTCTATACAGATCGCGCGAACAACAAAGTTTTTTATTTTCATTAAGAGTTTTACGAAATTTATATATTTTTTTTATATTGGCGTCTTACGAGATCAATTCGTCGGCTGTCGATATGTGCAATAATATTTAGTAACATTTTTCATTAACTACGGTTTTTCGTATAATTAAAAAAGTAAGGTTGTCGTTAGTTATCAAAGTAATAATATACTACCTATATCCCATTTTACTTTTTACTTTATGGAATCGAACAAAATGTACTTAAGTAACTTCGGTATAAGTAGGCTTTATAAATTATAACGCACTAGTTAATGTATAACGTAGAAACAATACGTTAAGCGTAAAACAAAACCCGGCGTAATGAAGAGTATTTGATAAAAACGCTTAAAACCTATTTAGTGAAGTAATTATTGTATCGTAATTAAATATAATGCTTGTTTGAACAAAGAGGACGTACATACGAAATCTGCGAGAATCTAAGAGATGTGCCGGAAAGATTTTGTCCGTAATTCCCATAAATATACTAAAACAATCATATGTTTAATCGTAGCCGCTCATTTCTTACGAAGCAACCACGAATCAAAAAACTTTACGCAAAACAACTAAAGTAAAGTCGTTTCCCGAAAGCATTACCAATAATTTAAAAAATTGGAAATTTAAATAATCCCCATCAAATATCCTTAAAGAATTATTAAAATAAAATTTTGCGGACGAATCCAAGTTTCGACCCGGCACATATCTGACAAAACACAATGCGACATACGTGACTTTTATTACAGTAATTAAATCATAACGTACCACGTATTTGTTTTTATTAACTGCTTCGATTGTTGTTCCGTTCGTTATTTATGGGAACTGTGCAAAATTTTGATTCGTTTTAAATGTAATTAAGACAGTAGCATCTCCATTCGCTACTAGATTTTGTTAAGTTACGTTTCTGCTGAACAACACTTGAAACTTACAACATAGGTAACGATATTTGTGAATGTGTGCGTCCAATGATGTATGACAGGTTCCTTTATTGTTTCTGCCTCGTAAAGAACTGTAGATAATTCACGTGAAACAATGAGCAATTTGCTAAATAGAAAATATACATCCTCCATCCGTACGTTGTCTTGCCATGTTGCTAGTGTTTCGTAGGCCATAGGTATCGTCGTACTAATACCTAACTGTCTACATATTTTAATATTTATTTAATTTTAAATATTAACGCCATATTCAAAATAATCCCTCCTTTATTTCTCTTTATTTTTGTTTTATCGGAACTGATCAGTCTCGATTTAAAATTTACTAAATGTTGATTTCTTGATAACTCATTGTTACGTTGATATATTTACACACGTCTTTATTTTCATTAGTATGATATTAACAAGACTTCCGTTCTGTTAGGTTATAATTTTTAATCGATCAATTTATATCTTAATATTAATGTAGCTATGTATGTATGTACCTATATCTACCTATATTTTTGAAAATAGAAGTTAAATTGTCTTAATGTTAAGTAACTGTAAATAGTTGTGAAAGTTTATGTGGCGAATTATTTCTTTGTTCATATTTTTTTGTTTTATGTTACGTATTTATGTAATGAGAGGTTTCGTACTGTCTTCACACGACTACGTTTGAAAAAGACCTTTGGGTTTATTGTGTTAGAAAAAAATTCCTTCCAGCTCACAGTTAGATATCCTATGGGTGATTGTAACTACGCTGTAGAATTTTCAGAGAGGAGACAGCCAACTTACCTTAGTAGAGAGTAAAATCCTTTTAATTGCATATTTTAAATATAATATAAGAATATAATTAAATGCTCAATTATACTCTTCCATGTAAAATGCAGCAACCGTTTAATACGAGCATCTTTATTAGCAATAAACGTAATAAATGACTACGAAAAGTCAGAAACGACTCCTACAAAAATTCCAACATGAGCAAGTCGCGTAGAGTTTAATACGGCACTCTATGTATTTTACCGATTAACAGGAAAACAGCGTAGGTAGAGTACATCCGTTAATATACGGTGGAACGGATTTGCGGTTAACCTGAAGGTCTGCAATGTGGTCTGTTGCGCGAGTACGATACGTCCAGACTGTGGCGTGGTAAACTTTAATGCAAAATAGTTGGGTGATTGTATATGGAGCCCGCGTTCAATATTGTAATATTAATTTCAAAAATTCAAGAGAATAAAGAGTTAATAAAATACATATGGCTATTTGATTTGGTGTTTTGTGAATCCTATATCGATATTCATATCTAGATTTCAAATCTAGGATGTTGATAATGTAGGTATTAATTCTGAAATTCCCAGGGCTGAATTTCAGCGATTTGAAATTCACGACTCTAGTCTAATCTGTAAGAAAGGACGACTTTATAAGTATCAGTGGTGAAAGTAGTCTTGATACTATTTTACTTTTTTAAAATTATATTCGTATACTTAAGAATTCTTTGAATTTATTACTCAATAAATGGAGAGATAAAAATACCTAATTGCGTATAGAAACAAATCGGTAGATATACACAAATATCCAATTTAGTTTAGTAAAATCTTGTTCAACATTAGTATTTTTCTTTCACTGATATACTAGTGGTTTAAGTTTTAACCTCTGATTCCGGAAGTCGAGGGTTCGAATTCTGATACACAATTTTTACATCAGAAAGTTACATTTGCAACACCTACACATAATTTTGCTATAAACATAAAACAAAATATCCGATGTTAGTCTGTACCACGTTGTTTGTGATGATTTCAAGGCGTACAGTCTCCAAGTCCGAACTCGCCTTGTACGGCAAGCTACCGTAACCTTCTCATTCTGAAAAGCCGTCTACATATGTCTAACATAGAAAAATAAACAGGCTGATAACGATCCTGGTTGCTCATTATTAATAGAAACAAAGATTTTATAGAAATAAATGCATTGCAAATGGATTAAGAATTAAATTCGCAAAGAAAACCTTGATATTGATACACGATGAAAGAACACGTCTGATTGTAAGTCAGTAGATGTTGCGAGGAAAATACAGAAGACTACATAATATTTTAAAAGAAAGTCTGTTTATTACTCGAATGTACCTGATAATAATATAATAATAATAAACGACCCATTAACATTCCACTGTTGGAATATGGGTCTCCTCTCATATTGAGAGGGTTAAGGCCG
>DWJK01007182.1:0-10024 GCA_018248815.1 Croniades pieria auraria
GAACATAAGGCCGTGAATAGTCTTTATCGGGATCTATTATTTATAATTTACCCATAATACTCGTATGTAAGTCAATGCATAACAATGTATGTTACGACAACATGTATGTTACGACAACATGTATGTTACGACAACATGTATGTTACGACAACATGTATGTTACGACAACATGTGTGTTACTACATACATCAATTTTTGTTTCATATCAAGTTCTGTTTGAGCTTACGAAAACGCTTACAGTAATATAATAAAAACAAGTTTATACAAATTAGGGGATGCAGTGTAAAATCTTACTCGTAATTTTTAGAAAATTCATCGAAAGATTATTGCACTTTAGAAATAATATCGATCACAATAACATGATTGAGGAAACAGTATCGTTTTCCGTTTTTATACAGATGTTAAAGAACATTAATTTATGATAGTTTTTTGTTGTTCTTAGCTGATCCAATCATCGAAGATAAATATATATTATGGTAAAAAACAAAACAAAAGAAACTGAATCATTCATTAAAATCGATGCTATATTTCGTGATGTATTGTTTAACAAATGATTGTTCGTTACCACTTTAGTAACATTAACCTTGTCTTTTGAATAAGATGATGGTCGCTATTCCGTTCGCTAGAAGATATATTTCTGTTCCCACATCGACTATAACATAAATATATTATCTTAACATAAATCGACAATTATACAATAGATCATTATCAACAATTATACAATTATAAAATTATTATTTGCCATCATGCCCGATCCCTTAGGGTGTAGGCATAGTGCATAGAGTGCCGAATATTACTGTTCATGTCTACTTGACGTGATTCTATATTCATCATTCACTTTATACACGCAAGTAGGTTTGGGAGAATTCTCACTTCTGCTATCAGGCAGTCTGGGACCTATGTGGTCAATAATAATAAGTTGAACAATTTTAGACGGGTATCGAATAGTTTATATACCAGAGATGATTAGGGTGTTGTCTAGCCGCATAACGAATAGAGGTCAATTGATTACATTAAAAACTGACCCGGAAGCCGCCCAACGCGACCAATAGGTCAGCAGCGTGAGATCCTGTTTATTTCGAGTAAATTTGCGAGAAAAAAGGTTAATTTGTTATTAAAATTTTTTATCATTTGCGTCCGTCATTTAAAACAGATTTTATTTGTGCTCTCAACAGATACCGACATTTTAAATGTTATGGCGTGTTTGTTAAAATAGATTTTTATAGGAGTTCTAGATAAGTACCGGTATTTAAAATGTTATGTGTGAAGTGGACGTATTTCGTACGTGACATTTAAGACTGACGTAAACGTTTTCTAACTTTTCAATATGGCAATACTGCTACTTTAAAATTCATATATTATTAGATTCTCACTCCAGGTCCCTTACGGGAGAGGTAGAGGGTATTAAGTATTTGTACCATAATTAATACAACTATTTGTTAACTTTCAACGTGGCACTATAGGACATTAGAGTTAATATAAATGTGTGGTAACTTCCAGCGTGGCACTACTGTGATATAGACGGGCGGCAGGCGTCGTTCCTGTGCCCCAACGGGACGGTGTTCTCGCAGGGTGTCGCGTCGTGCGACTGGTGGTTCAACGTGCGCTGCGCGCTGTCGCCGGCGCTGTACCCGCTCAACGCGCGCCTCTACCGCCGCCGCAAGAAGCAGACGCGCCCCAAGCCCCACCGCCTCATCGATAAGAAACTCGTCGACGAGATCTTCTTGTAACACCCTGTGTAAAGATATAACAAGTGTAGTTTTTAACATCCTTTATAAAGACGTCTCATAACTGCGATGAAATAGTTTTGTATTGTAACATCCTTAATGAAGACGCCGTATAATTGCGACGAAATATTTTTTGAAACAGCCTGTATAAAGACGTCTTATAATTGCGTAGGTAATATTTTTTCGTAACCGCCGTATATGAAACGTCTTATAATAGCGAAGAAACATTTTTGTAACGGTCTATACAAAGACGTCTTACAATTACCTATATAATAGGATGGTGCTTCTATCTGTGTAATATCAATATATGAAATGTGACCTGTTTTAGGTGCTATGTAAGTCACATGATAAAAACGCCTTATTGATTAAGAATAGTGAGATGTACCCGTAAATCCAATGAAAGTATACTTTTAACTAAATAGCAATATTGGGGTTTACCTAGTTCACCTTTCATTACAATGTAAGAATCGTCGGAAATATATTGCTTTTATACATATGTCAGCGCCAATGCTAAGATTTTCTCGTCTTCTCAAAAAAGACGGCATAGATTGCTTATAACCCCATACTATATACCCTAATTTAATATTAAGTGAGTAATATTCGTAATGTTAATTAAAATTAGTAGGTAAAAGTATTCGTTTTTCAAATATGTCCAAGTAAATGTGAGTAATAAAAAACAATTTCATTATAATTTTAGAGTACAACTGTAAAATATTTACGTATTTTGAAAACATAACATAAACGTACGATCACGCCTGTAATCCATAAAGAGGTAGGCAAGGCAGATTAGTATAATATGTTCAAGTAAATATGAACAATAAAAAAAAATTTCATTACAATTTTAGAGTACAGCTAACATCACGGCTGTAATCCCCGAAGAGGTAGACAGAGTAGCATAGTACGCTCCCACAATTCACCAGTTACGTTTTTACGTCCAATAGGTGGTATACGTAGTTTTACCATTCCTAAATACTGTACAAGATTTATTGTTGAACTTTTGAGGAAAATTTTTGGATACATGTCTTTCTTAATGGCCACCAGTGTGTCAGGTCTTGCCTCTTAATTTAGCTATATGCCGCTATATTTTTCAGGTCATCAGTCCACTAGGACGGGGCGTAATTTTTATCTTTTTAATTACGCACGAAAATCTATATTTGATTATGGACGTTGATGTCCAGAATTACACAGGACGAAAGGATATTACAAAATCTATATGTAGTAATTTTCCATACATTTCTGTTTTTTCATATAAAAAATGGTTTCTAACGTGTCTGTACGTTTTTGTAAGTTGTAGGTTTTTAAAAAAAGCAAAAGAATGTAAGTATCACATATTTATGTGCCTAAATCCGGGAGTTCTGTGTCCTGAATGTTTATAAAAAAAAAAAAAAAATAGGCTTTATTTCTATGTAAATTTTAATGTAAACGCACATGCTAAAGGCAAATAAGCAACAAAGTATAAATAAAAAAATGTTTATAACTTCGTACATTATAAGAATGTATTAAACCTGATAAAAGTCAATTCACATTATATGGACAAATCCACTTTGTATGGATAACTGGCATTGACAATAGCCTAGGTCGATCTATTTTTATCTTTATTTGTGTCGCTGAAACTATTGGCTGTAAATAACAGTAATGTCAACCGAACAACCCGTGCGCGATAACATGACACCTGCGTGATATACAAAGGTAGTACTTTCCATGATTAAATATAGTCTTTTTCCACGTTAAATAGTGTCATGCTGCTGCTAACAATTAATTCGATGTTCGATTTATTAAGATATCTGATAATATATCGTTTTTCGCACTACAAATACATCACTGTGATGTCATTACATGGGTGTCATGTTTCCGCACATGCGTTGTGCAGTTAGTAAGTTAACCTTTAACTTTTAAAGGACATGAAATGTATAGTCACCTGCTTGTTTAAGTTGGCAGATTGCAATATGCCTCCGTAAAGGTTACTTTAACGAATATATCTAACGTTTTAAGAAAATTATACACATCGTCATGTTTAACATTATGCAGTACTCAAGATTTGACATTTTCCTGTCTAATACTATAGCATGTAATATTTAATGCTACCTTTTTAAAGTATTTTCGTTTGTACAAATCTTTATACTCGTATGTAGATTCGGTTCATAATGAAGTCTTGATGTAGTTTAAACTGTATCTTTTATTTGGAAGATGTCTTTAACTTAAAAATAGGACATCCAAGTTAGACTATTTTTAAAACATATTTATCTCGCTCACACAACATTTTCAGCTGTGAATGAGTTTATAAGTATGTATGAATATCGGTTAGCCTTCACAGTGTTTTTTATATTTTATTATTGTATATATTGTGGGTACTGTTATAAAAACATGTCACTGTAAACAATGTGACAATAATGTTTTGTTGTCGTAGAAAACTCCGTTATCAGCGACGCTGTGTGGTATTTATCAGTGTACAGATCAATCTTTTGTCCGTTTTCCTTGAGTTAAACAAATATTAACCTAGAGAATGCAATGAATATGATTGGGTTTCTTCATTGTAAATTCAGTTGACGTTTTTTTTAATATTTAGGACATGGGCATAAACGTGGGATACTTAAAAAATATATAATACATTCTGTTGAATTTATTAAATGTTTCATAAATGTACATATAAGCCCCTTATCTTATTTGGTCCTATTTCTAACTCCAAATCCTGTTCTGTATACGGTCAATTACACTTGTTGTCATTAAGAGTATAATTATATCGTTAAAGTAAATCGAAATCCGTGATAAGTTATTGCAGTCGATATTTAAGTCTTCAAAATACACTTTTTCGTTAAAGTACACATTTTGTTACCAACCAAGTTATTTTACTGTTATGAAGAAAAAATTATAACAAGGTTTAAATTAAGAATTGTGGTAGAATAAAAAAACAAACCTCAATTTTTTAATTATAACATAACAGCGTTCTCAGTGCATTCTGATTATGTATATTATTTGGGTTTTTAAAAATGTTCGTTACAAATTGTCAATTAATTGTTAATAATCAGTTATTGTAATACTGAAACTTTCCGATTCCCCAAATGCTGAAATTTCAGTTTTCTTTTTCATTATTATTATTAGGATATGCTTATAAATCGACCTATCCGTAGAATAAAGTGCCATAAGAACATGTGACCAACACACTTTTTCTTTATTTTTTAGACTGTTTAGGCCTATATTTTATGGTAGTGAAACAAAAATTTAAATAAAAAAAAAATTAATCTTTTGTTTCACTATCATAAAATGTAGGCCTAAACAGTCTAAAAAATAAAGAAAAAGTCTGTTGGTCACATGTTCTTATGGAAGTTTATTCTACGGGCAGGTCGAAATAGTCTTTTACTTATACGTGCTATATATGTAAAGTGAAAATACTCTTTACAATGTGTTATAAATAATGTTAGTAAATAAAAAATGCGTTTTAATTTTGACACAATGTACTTTTATTTTTGCTTTGAATAATTATGTTGTCTATTCCTTACTTATGCCCTTCCTTTCGTTTTCAGTAAGTTGGCTTTTGTTATAACTGTATTGTCACGACAGATCCTTTACGGGTTAAATAGAACGCCAAATATCTTCAACATTACAAACCTGACGTGCGTTTTCTATATTTATCGATTTCTCCGCACACACACGCAGACTTTAGAGACTTCTGATCACCTCCTGATTTTGTCACGATAGATAAGTCATAATGGCATCTATTACGTACTTGTTAATGCTCTCTTCAACAGTCGATGTGATAAAAAGTTTAACATTACTTTCACCACTATGATAAACATTTGCCATCTGACATAAATAAAATTCCGAGAAGTTGTGAACCACATATTAAGGTGTGTGAATTGATAGACTTTGTATATTTCAGACAAAATTCCGAGTTTTAGAGATGTTTAAAATTCGGGTCATCATTTTAAAGCTATAGTATTAGACTTAAAACTTTATAGAGGATCTTGGATGTTTTTTTTTAATTTTATAACTGTTCGGCGATCCTCTTCGAACGATGACGGTGGATTTTGGTGTAGATAATACTTACAAGAACACGAAAATCAATATAACTTATTTAACACGTCCACTTTTTTTTCGTTGTTCCGTCGTCTAGTTTTCCTTCAACTCCTAGTATTATTAGCTCCTTCTCGTTTCCAATGTGAACTACATTGCTTGTGACTAGATATTTGCCCAATAATTATACTTGGTTTAGTCTGTCTGTGTAGAAGTATGTCGTTTAAGTCATACGCTTAAAATAATTTTTGAGCTGTTTTATTGTCTGAGTGATCATGACTGTTTCTCCGACCTTCGGCTTTCTGTTTACAACCTTGTTTACCAGCCTGAACTATAGGTATTACCACGCTGACTCAGTATGGAGTGGTAAATTTTTAGGTTATTGATCAATCCGTATACCGGCTGTTTTAGAGCTTAAAACTTCCAACGCGGTTTAACAAAGATTGTAAGCAAGTGGAATAAATTGCTCAAATAACTAAATGGTAAACAATCAACTGTTTTCTTCTCAATTGTCTTTTTTATATATTTAGTCTTGCAAACAGGCAGACAGGCCACCTGCTGCTAAGTGGTCACCGTCGTCTGTAGACAATTGCAATCCCCACGGATTGGCTAATGCTTTGCCGGCTTTGAGGGAGAGTCTTTGTGCTTTTCTTGAGGAATCCTATTTCACCATCAATTAAATGTATGTGCTATGATTGTACATAAGTGCATTGTTATTAACCTCAATAAACTATTACAGAGTTATTCATGTGGTACGATTATCGTCAAGCGAACAAGATGATATTGGACATGGTTTTCAGGTCCATTGTAACAGCTTTTAGAAATGGAAGAAACGAAAACCAATTGAAGCGGCATAATGGTATGTCCATTGCTTTAACTACGGAAATGCTTACCGCTAATGACCATGCTTCTTATTGCCGATATGAAGCAGTGTCTGCATTGTTGCGCTCAGGTTGTAAGAGGTTTGTCCACTTATGCAATACTACAATGCAAAATATAAAAGGAGCCCCAAAACCTTACGGAAATAACACATGTACCTACTTCCGTAAAGCTTTCTGTATGATAATTAGTATTATTGTACTTTTACGTTGGGTCCCATTCGGGTAGGTAAAGAGCATCGAATGGTTAATATCTATCCGTATAATCCGAAGTGCATCTTCGACATTTATCATTGTCGTTTTACACGCATGTTGACAATGAATTGATTATAATCGATACTTGATATGTCTTAATAATAGTAATCTAGTCATAATTAGTATCCCACGCTGCCTATATTCGCGTTCAATATCTACTGATCAATGGAATATCACAACCATTGTTATTCCATTGTCAAATTTTCGAACAAACAATGTTTCAGATATTTATCAAGATATACTCGTATATAAATAACAAAAGACGCTCGGTTCCACACGGTATGCGAAAATAGTTACATAAATATACGCCAGTTATATCTGATTGCTTTTCGATTCAGCTTTTTGTAGCGTAGTTACTTACGTTCGAATAAACAATACCGATTCATCGCGAAGCGTCGGCGTTTGTGAAAGGTATTGTACATTCGTTAATTGATACGGTGGGAACGCAGCGCGTACTTGAAAAACATTTTCTTTGTACGTAGCGGCTAAGTTAAAGTGATCGCGCACGTTCGGAAGTGTGCATGCAGGGGACTGACCGTAGCCGTAACTGTTAAAGAGCAGATATTCAAAGTCTTATTTGTTACGCCGAGCGGTACGCACGCGCGGGTACAGTCGTGCGCGCAATCCAAGCGAGTCCAAATGTGCCGGCTTTTTATGTAAACATTGTATAAATATTCGTGACTGTACTTTACATTTTCATGTAAATATAACGGTTTTCTTGCGCACCATGGAGGTTTGGATGTTTGTATTATGTGGTAAGTATCGTGGACGGAAAAATTCAAATAGATTGTCATTTTAATATCAACAAAATTAATAAAATGAATTCTATTTTAAATTAAACTTACCTATATATACATTTTATAAAGATATAATTTACATTTTATATAATAAGAATCATTCATATTAAGTTTATGACAAAAAAAATTTGTTAAATATCATATACTTACAAAGAATTATTCTTACTTATGCATAAGTTTACAAAGTTTATAAATATGCAAAATATTAAATTGTTCACAGCTGTTGCCTCTTGTATTTTAAGTTGTATCGCGTGTCTCTACCTCAATAATAACAGTGTAAGAACTTATATCACCTTGTCCTAATTTACTTTTTAACGCGTGGTTGACGCCCATTGATTGTATTTTTTTACTAGTGTATATTTGCAATGACCACCAACATTGTGTTGTTAAATATTAGCCAAAGAATTTAACATATGAGAGTTTATGAAGATAGAAAAAAATATGGTTAACGAAACGATGTATACACGATTCTATTATTAAATTTATTTCGGTTAGTTCCTAATTTTAATTAGCGCTATGCATTTGTATGATATATTTCATACTTATGTAAACATAAATTTAGTCAAACTAAAATGACTGAAATGAGTATAAAGGCAGTTAAGTAATGCTTACTAAAACGTTAACTAATTAAACATTTTTTTGCATAACACAGCACCCAGTTCCTTCGTTAAATTTTTGTTATAAAATTGCATTGAAATTTAACCAATTCTAATCTTACCTAAACGTGGGGTTAATAAATTCTTAAGACTTTGGTACAAATATCCATTGCTCTCAAAATTTTAAATTTTTGAGACTAGGTTGGCTAATACTAAATTTAAACTTGATAAATTTTATATCAATAAGAAAACAAGGCCTTTGTATTTGTCAGAGAAAATTTTCATAGTTATACGTCATCACCACTAATTCTCTTATCATGCCACTGTTAAATTCAGCCGCCCTTTCTGGGTAATAAGGGTTAAAACAATAGTCTACCGCGCTGATCACGATTGAGGTTACTACTTCACACACCTTAGGCCTTGTTACGGAAAATTGATATCGTTTGCAAGTTGGAACTGCTGGAACTCCCCAAGAGTTAATAGGCATTTTCTAGACAAGCGTACTTTACTATTACTGTTAGGCTACATCTCGCTCTCCATCAGATGAGGTTGTATCCAAATGTGAGCCTGTAGCTATTACCAAAGAGCTTTGTGTAGTCAGATGTACAAGGATTTGAACATACCTAACACTCCGAAATACGAGGCCGAAGGGTAGAGCACTAGGCCATAAGATACTGTTTAATCTTTAAAACGTAACATCACACCTGTAATCCCGAAGAGGTAGGCAGTACACCCCCACATTTCACAGATTACGTTTAACTCTCACACTGAAATAGGTGGTGAGTCTATTGCCATATACCGGGCACACATCCAGACTCCGAGTCACTACTAGAAATTCTAAATTAGAAAAATATGTTTAATCTTTATATATGAATATTACGTTCAGAGCAGGGATTAGCAGAAATGTAATTATTACAAGTGATCGTTATCGTATTCCGGTTAACTGGCTACTATTTGTTAGAGCTGAATGCATTTTACGATGGAATAAATTATTCAGATGAATGATGAAGGCGTAAGTTTTAATCGCTAATAATTTTGCCGAGGAACCATTTCTCTTCGTCCAGTGTTACGGCATATATTACGCTACTCTAATGTAATATCGTGTTATGTTGTTCAATCGGATAACGTACGAGTATTATAATCCTTTTCTTACGCTTATCATTCATCTATGGTTCGCCGTCTGTTTTCTTTAAACACAGCATTAGCCAAGCTTTCCATTTACTACTTTTTACTTCATAGTGTGCCTACATAACTGAGTCGTAGTTTTAAGTAGGATTTATTTATACTATTGTCTGTAAGTCCATAAAAATATAGTGAAATGTGGATAACTGCTGTTTTTAATTTTTAAATTTAAACGCCTTATCATATTAACATCTCACCTTCTGAGAGGAGACCTTTGTCCAACAGTGGAACAATAGGAGGGCTGAAAAAATTAATCTTTTATCAATGAAGTTGTAACAAAGGGCGAATTTAAAACCTCATGGTATTGTTTACCAGTCAACCCTGGATAATGAGACCGTGGCTCTTGAAACAGAAGAGGAATAAGTAAATATATAGCTTTTTATCTATTTGAAGTTATTTTCACAATGTAAATCGATTCTTACAACGGTCCTGCTTTATTAAATTAAGACAAACTTTCTCGAAACACAATAGCTATTATAGAATCAATTTATTAGTAAGCTCAAACAAAAAATCTAACCCAATCAAATGAATCAGTCCGAAGTATCATCATCAGACTACTCCCATCCACTGCTGGTGAT
>DWJK01007183.1:0-10024 GCA_018248815.1 Croniades pieria auraria
AAAAAAAAATTTCTAAGGTGTGTGAAGTCCCCAACCCGCACTTGGCCAGCGTGGCGGACTACGGCCTTAACCCTCTCCATATGAGAAGAGACCCATATTCCAACAGTGGAATGTTAATGGGTCGATTATTATTATTTTTTTTTTTTACTCTGATATAAAACTGTTAGCTTTAGTTAAGTATAAATATATGCCCACTTGTTGAATTACTTGATGGAGAACTATAAATAAAACACTCGCAGATTAGTTCTTGAACTCCAATTGGCGCAGAAGTATTATGCACTTAACCTATTTCGCTTTACGTTAGGTTAACTTAAAGTGTATTATTCTGAAGTCAGTCGCAGAGAAGCTTGGACCTGAATTTGTAACGGGGGTATTTAATATCAATATTAAGACTTAGTTCGAGACACTCCGTTTAGAAAGGATAATTAAGAATATCGAGAAAATATATATTGGTAAAAGTAATATTTCAAAATAATTCACGAGATCCGACTATTCATTACAAAATGTCTTGGCGCCAAAAAATTAGGAGAGTCGACCTCCCCAAATATCATGGAAATGAGCAAAGAAGAAAAAAAAGATGTATACGGTAATGAATTTTATTTAAAACGAGAAGTTGAATCGCGGTAATAGAAATGTGTGTTCCGTAACAACTCACGCGATGAGAAACCTGAGAAGTGGCATTGCCTCGATGATATTATATGTAGACGGGGCGCGATTTCCGCCCGCAATAGAAAACGGAATATGTTCCTCGACCACTGAACCACACAATGGCTTATAACTTATAATGTTTAACGTGTTTACTGGTTACTGCTTCCAATTTAACTACATTCTTGAATAAAAACCTTTCACACTGTTATTAGTTTTAAATCCATATTTCAGAACTTTTTGCTTAAAATTTAGCGAAATATTTTCGTTTCCTAGATTACGGTGAACATGACGAGTACTATGTCCTACTAATAAATAATTATTTGAACAAATCAGTCACGAGACTCTTGGTGTTAATCATAACAGTATCTACAGATTTGGTAATGTAAAAAACAATCACTTATATGCTAAATAATAAATATGCTACATAATAGATTCAATATCATTTTAATTTAGTGTCGATAGGCGACATATCGACGTATATTAAATTTAACGCTCTATATATGAACGAATGTTAAGAGTACGGCTTGGTAGAAAGTTCATTCATTTCAGAATATTACGTTGGAATGTTTTATGGAACATAATTATGTGAATCAATCAAGCGCTCGTGACTACAGCTCTAACTGTACTGTGTCATTAGCAGTCTTGTATGCGCAAGATGTCAACGTAAACATTATATAATGTTTATATTATGTGTAAGCTCGTTACATGCTAGACTCGTCACTCTCTTAAGATTTCTTTAGTAGAAGTGTGAAAGCGAGTGCAAGTCAGCATCCCGGGTCTGGAACACACACGCTAATTAATACGAAGCACTTTTCCAACTTACACTAATGAATGTATTTAAATTTCTTCCCTAATTCTAATTGAGGCTAGTTACTATTATAGTTTATATCTATCTGAACCTCCCCCGTGGTGGAATATATGAACGTGATATGCAGTAAATGAGAATTGTTCAGAAATTTAATAATACGACGTTTTCTTAATTCAGTTAATTGAGTTGCAAATAGTTAATGAATAGTCGTGTATAGAAAATACATTTATTGTTATATACGACACCTTTACATTGTCATTTCCGAATATTATCAAATTATATGTCGTGTAAATTGTCTTAGTTTCAGATCAGAAGCATTTAGACTGCCTCGTTGGTCGAGTAGTTGCAAGCGTGCCTGCCGATCTGGAGATCCTGGGTTCAAATTCCGGCTTGGATACTATTGGATTTTTCTAATTTAGGATTTCTATTAGTGACTCGGAGTCTGGATCCGTGCCTGGTGTATGGCAATAGGCACACCACCATCACCATGGGACTTAAAAGTAACTGGTGAAACGTGGGAGTATACTACACTTCTCTGCTTATCCCTTCGGGGATTACAAGCGTGATGTTACGTTTAAATCAGAAGGAATTAATATTTGTTTGATAATGCATAATTAAGTAATATATCTTGGTACAGCTACAATATAAGAACGATAATTGAGCGAGCAAACGAACCGAGAGAACGTTACAAGAGAATAACATGGCGTTCGGAGTTAAGCGCAGGCGTGGAGCTTTTACAGGTTCCCCCCACCAGCTCCTCCCCCCTCCGGTTGCGATGCAGGGAGCGAGTGAAGTAGCCCGATGTCGGCTTCGGCCCGAGCGACGAGAACCAATGTAGTGACACTGGAGTTATCAACGTCACAACCGTCACTGACCCATTGCAATCAGCGTTAAAAAGAGCGGTAGAGAAAGGCTACGTGACGAAGCCAAATTTAATATAAAACGAATGGCGCCCGGAATCAAAGCGAGAAACCTGACAACTGTTGAAACACAATCGGTACTGTTCTGTGAAAATGGCTTAATCATTTCGTTCTACAATCACTTTAACGGACCTTTTCTAAAAATAAATCTCTTCGACGATTTAATTTTTTTTCTTCCTTAGGCACTGTAAGGTCGACTTTTTCATAAATTCCATTTAATAAGATTGATTGTAAGGTTTGTCACAAAGTATCGGTTTTCCTAAAATATTGTAGAAACATGGACTAAACCAGAGCCTCTTTCAAATCATTATATTTCAAGGTCTTCTTAATATTCGAATTTTCACAATTACCGATATTTTACCAATAACCAGTATAAAATCAGAGTGTACGTAGCGTGTTGTTATGATCGTAATAATGATAATAACTGATGTTTGTTTAATAAAATGTAAGTGTACCTTTTGCCGGCTCCGCTATCTTGCTTATTGTTACTGTTAGTAGAGCAGTATTTTTATTTACAGTTAAAAGTACCAAGTGGAAGTATTCCCTTGTTTACCAAGGAACATACAAGTATCCGCTTGAATTAAAAGATATCGCTATTGTTCTCCCCGCAGCATCTCAGTAAATCTCTTTAATATATTTGGGGTAATAACATCGGTTGTACGGTTAAGAGTATCAATATAAGTCTTGGAGATACTTAGCTGAAATAGTTTTAAACAAAGTATTATTACATGAATACAAGTGAACAATGTCCATGTTTTGGCAAAACGTTGCAATGTGTTCTTAATTTAAAACGTGAGCTTTTTGTATTTACTTTAAGTACAAGCCTTCTTTTGCCATTTGGTTAAGTCACATTAGATTTATTGGTAATGAGACTAACGCATTAATATACGTATTTAAGTATAAAACTCTTGATGCTAGCAATAGTTTAAATAAATTGTTTATTAAATTCAAATGGCTGCGTCAAGACTTGGGATTCTTTTAACAGCGTACATTTCACCTCCATATCGCTACTGACTGGCGTGCTTTGTTTCGCTCGCAATGCAGAAGGTATGTAGGTACTACATTGTAGAAGTATTGCAATATATACCTTACACAACCATTTTTGTCTTTGACGCTTTGCTACCTTTTTGTAGCGTCAACTTGGTAACTACGTCAAAGAAAACACTTAAAATTTACTCGGCTTTCATTAAGGCGTGCATTATTAACATTATTAGGACGAGCTGGAGCCATTTTTTACACAGCGCCTGTGAACACGGCCATTGGATTAGATTTTAAAATTTTGCTTTACAAATTTTCTGCTTCAGATATCGTAGAAGTGATAAACGATACCCAAGATGTTTTGTACGAGTATGAAACCTCCCCACTGTGAAACTTTGGTTCAAATAAAATATGACGTATATATATATATATATAGTTTAATATGTGTACATTTGAACATCATATTCATGCAATATAATTTGAGCCTCGACGCAGACTTGTAGGTGGACACATTTGACGTGTGATTCAGAAAAAGATATAACTTTTAAATTCATCTATTACTCCTGACATGATAACTTATGTTGACGGAGAACTATGGAGATTGGTATGGAAGCAAATAGTAAACAGATGTATGTACATATAGTATTAGTTGTATGTATAGGTTTTTGTAACATTATGACGTAATAACTGACGTATATCTACTGACAGTGATTATGAAAACGTATTTAAAGGTTCTGGAGAAGTTTAAATCCAATCGATATTGGACTTGATTGATAACGTAACATCACGAGTGTAATACACTTCCATGTTTCACCGGTTACGTTTGCGTCCCATGGAATAGGTGGTGAGCCTATTGCCATACAACGGGCACAGGTCCACACTCCGAGTCACTATTATAAATTCTAAATTAAAAAAATGATTTGATTGATTGATTGACTTGATTGATTTATTGCGATAAGTAGCACTTTTAACTGGTGTAGATATTTGAACCACAAGGTAGTTACAGGGTCTCTATAATGATTCTATGTAAAGACATGGCGATAATGAGGTTTAGTAAAATGACAAGAAACGAAAATTTTAGCGGATTTTAATGATTTGATTTGTTAAACATTGTGTATGACATGGAATCCTACCTATATAATACGTTTTGTTTCATCAATAATGTCATATAAAATATCCACAGAACTTGTCCCTAATTACTACTGAACTTTTTCTTAATTTTTCATGTCAGAAAGAATCTCTTTTTTCACATCAAATCTTAGAAGACCATTAGTATTTTAAATAGCTGTCTTGTCATATTCATTAAGTATTGGTATTAAATTATATTCTGTTCTACTTATTCGAAAATCGCTTAATTTCAAAGACGCAAGTTAAAGTGCATAATTCAGCGCTTTGATATAGCGGCACTTTCTCCTCTTTGTTCGCTTTCAAACCACCTTAGTACGTTCCATTCGCGTACATTAAGTATTCTCATATTAGGTAACTACAATAAAACGTATATATGCATGTTACTATATATTTATAGGTTCGTAACATGAATATATGATACGTCATACTTTCTGTATGGTAGTTAATATTTTTGAAGTCCTAACTTGTTTAGCGTATCTGTTCCGAGCTCCACCCAAAGCTCGCCTGACCTACAGTTGTTTTTTGTTCCTTATAAGTCTTTATTTTCAGTTTTTACAGTTCGTATTACAACAAATTTTACCGTATCATCTATTTTACTCATATGCAGCCGTTTACTCAAAAGTTCTGGTTTTTTTATCGAAACGTCCAACTTCTACTGGCTGTCTATGACCTAGTTCGAACTAGAAGTTAATGCAGTGAATTATAGAATACTTTCAAAGAGCAAACTTAATTTTAGTTCGCTTTTGTTACCCGAGATTGTTTCCAGACTTATTGAGTCGATGGGAGATACTCAGCGAGGAATCAGCTCATGTCAGTGTGTGATATGTTAAAACACTAGTATCGAACTATACCAAGGTGTATTTTTTTGTTCCTAATTAATGGAAATCGCTTGATAAATAAAAATATTTGTCGTAAAAATTTGGAAAAAAATTCACAGCGCTTGTAACATGGAGTTTAAATGTTAAAAATATTGCTCGCTTGAGTCATGTTATGTTTACAATATTGTTTCGGATTTCTGCCAGCAATTACGCTATTTAACACGCCACTATGGCATAGGTTGGTTGGTTCACTAGCAGTTATTCTTGCTCCGCGACATGTTTAAAACATTTCGTAATAAGGAAAAATAAATTCTCTTTCTAATTTTATAGCAAAAGGTTTTAAATGCAGCATTTACCGGGATTTATAAGATTTTCCGGGATTTTTCTAAAATCGACTTTGGGTATATTTGTATCTATGAAGCAAGTTGCATATTAGAATGCGATAGAAGTGTCTATTACTTATTCGTATTAAATTGGAAACACTGATGTACCAGCTGACGTCAGTGGCAGACGTACTCCAAGTTAATATTGGTGGATTCTGACTAGGAGCTATTACATCCAGACGGTAACATAATAACAAAAACGATGTCCATCAATAATAAGGAGAATATTCGGTATTCCCCCCATTAATTTCTATAATTGGTTTCCTGATTCTTAACACATACAGTCGTTAATTTTATATATTGTAATAGGATACCTCATTATATTCGGAAGCACTTGAAGCATCGAACTATACATGTATCTACATATATAGTATTTGTATCATATTTCTGAATACACATATTTATTAAACACCACAAGAGAATACGCGCGCTCGAAGTTTTATATATTTTTTTATGTTAATATCATGTGACTATTCTAGTATAATAAAAATATGCTTTTAGTATATGAAGTAATAATTTTTGTATCTACACCGTAAAAAACAACGCATGTGAAACTTGAAGGTCATATTTCTCCTCAACATTTTATAAGCCATCGTAAAACCTGATAAAACATTGTTTTGTTTAAGCAAAAAATTTTCGTAGGAAAAAAGACCGGATGTGGAGTTCTGACTGCAGACAACAATATTTATTTTGAAAACGTAATACATTCGACTGTGTACACGAGTTCTATCGCAGACGCATTCTTAAGGAAAGAAAGTAACACGAACGCTACAATAGGCCACATTTAGCTATGAACTTTGCCAAGAGAAAGAAAGCAAGTATATTTATTTCTCGACCCTACAATTAACACTCCCACAGGTATAGTGTGGGTTATATGTAAAAGCTTTTAGGAACTTCTTGCTAACAATATGAAGCGAATTTTTCAGTAAAATCGCGATGCTTGCGTTTCGAAAATTACGTAGTTTTAGTACCGTGGTTTTAGTGATAAAAATGTTCCGTGGTACATTTTAGATACTGGAAATAGTGATTAATTAATTACTCGTACTTACGTGTAACATATATTTACCTGTTTTGAGCCAAAAGATAGAGTTGCCGTTAGTAGGTACTTACCTGGAAGCAAATAAATAAAAACTTATTATACTTCCATTGAATAAATGGACAATAAAAATTATACTGAAAAAATAGAAATTACGGACAGTTTTGGAAATGAAGAATTAACAAGCTGCAATATGATGTCTTATTGTACTATCAGTAAGATGATCCCATAGTGAACCCTTAAGTAAGTCCACTGTTAGACACGGACGGTCTCTCGAAATGCGAAGGCCATAGTGTTCAGAGTCAAATATAGTTGATAGAATGCTATAGTTATTTCGATTAGTTCGAACTACAGGCATTTTTTAATCTGATTAGGCGACAAAGGTGTGATTTTTAGGATTTTTTGTATATAATGTATGGCCATGTATTTTATAAATGATAAGTAAAATATAATATTGACTGCTTCGTTGGTCGCATGGTTGCAAGCGCGACTGCCGATCGGGATGTTCCGGGTTCGAATCCCGTGTCGGGTAGTAGTGACTCGGAGTCTTGCTCTGTCCCCGGTGTATGACAATAGGGTCACCATCTATTTTGTGGGACATAAACTTAACTGGTGAAACGAGGGAGTGTACTACACTCCGCTGCCTTTCTCTTCGGGGATTGAAAGCGTGATGTTACGTATAAATAAAATAAAACAAGGAGCCATGGCAAGTCTGCAAGGACAGAGATATTTGGTACTCCGTGCTCTTTGCCTACCTCGTGTGAGACCGGCCATGAACGTATGTATGTATAAAATATAAATATAAAATTTTATAAAAAACTTAACCAACATTAAGAAATACAGTGTAATGGCCCTTTCCCCTATGAGAACGTACGGCAAGTATCACATATAGCCCATAACTCTTAGCTCCGTTACGTGTTTCCTGCGAATATATATCACATAAATGAGCGTTTTTCCAACCATTTATTCGGTCAGCAGAGAAAAATTGTATTAAATTTGTTTCGAAAAATATTTTCATCCTCTGTCTGTTTATTTTCGTTTCTTTCATAACCTATTTTGTACAATAACCCCAAGATGTTCCATTTATATTTAAGTGTTGGGGTATCTATAAAAATGTCTTGTAAAATATCTAAAATCATTGTTATATTGGAATATCTTAGATCTCATTAGCGGATTTCAAATTCCTGCAAGATTTGCTGGACTGTTTGAGAGAAATAGAAGAAGACTTAAACGAGAATAAAGCGTAATATTTCCGTTTTGCACTAGACTAGTATACGTTTGACACAATGTACCAGTACAATACATTTTGTTTCGTTAATAAAATGTTCTCGCTGTTGTTTCATTTGTTCGTAAATGGGATTAATCTTCGATACGACTTTTAACGTAAAATAATCAAACAAGATTACTCATTCCCTTCGTTACATGGTATTTGTTCACTCGATAATATGAAAGTAAAACCATTTGATTAAATAACTGATACAATATTAATTTTTACATCGATTAAATCGATTAAATCCAATTCAATTAAATCGCTTAAAACTTAATATAACTGGTGGAACGTGGAAGTGTACTACACTCCTCTGCCTACCTCTTCGGGGATAACAGGCGTGATGTTACGTTTTTTTTTGTTCACTAATCGGGTTGCATGGAAACTTACTTTTAGCTCATCATTGATGTAATGTTCAACATCATTGGTATGGAATACGAGTATTTGCAAAAATTTGCAACTAAAAGATTTGATAAAAAAATTTATCGATTCCAACCCATGATATAAATAATAGTCATGTCTTTCGGAAGAAGCAAGAAACTTCCGAACACGAAATTCGGGATACATGAAACATTCAGAAAAACGCCGACACAAATTTTTCACTTTTACGTCATTAAGTGGGCCTCGAAAAATACGAACCCACTTTGTATTTTCAATAGACTCAATGCTTTGGCGAATTTCCCAAACATCTAATTGAAGGGATAAATAATTTGAAATGGAAATTTACCTGTATACATTGGGATTGGACATCTGAAAATACAGTTTGGCGCGATGTCGCAGTGAAAGAAGCGAGATCAATATTAGGTTGACCCCGACACAATTTATAATAGGCGCGCCTTAGCAACCCTAGTTTATAGCGCCGCTATAAACGCTAGGAATAAACACTAGTCTGAATCCTATTATACCATTGTAGAGACACGGTAGAGAAGCATCAAAGCACATTTTTCATTTTGAAGTTGAACGCTGCGCTTTCTCTAGCATGTGTACTCTGTCAGTATTAGCTCTACCATCGCTCGTATAACATTCAGCAGTTGCTGAAAATTGCGCTATTCTGTAGTACTTTCGTTTATACATATGTATCTGGGCACGTCCGAAAAAATTGCATAAATAGCTGTGACAAAGATTTTAAATTGCTTTTCCCGCGGCCTCCTAGAACATAAGAGTTTTTAATATAGACTATTACTCGCCGCGATAAGCATTCTTAGAAAGCCTGCACCTTTGACCGTCAAAGTTCACCAAAATGTTTTATAGGAGATGTGAAGTACCCCAACTCGTACTTGACCAGCATATTGCATTATAGCTTTAAACTTTTGCATTTTTAAGGGTAGACCCATTTAAAATGTAAAAACGGTTGATGATAATGATGATGAAGAAGCCTAAGCGGAATATTTTGTGACTATTTTTAAGATTTTCAGCAGAGCGCGAAGTGTAAAGGACCGTGAGAGGGATACATTTTAGGAACTGTCATACTTCAGTGTGGTTTGATTTATTATAAAAAAGTTATCACGTCTTATTTATTTTGCGGGCACATTTATGTTGCTTCATCCACGCTCTTCCATGTAAATACGAGTACAAATAACCTTGAAAAAGCATTACAATGATATTAATATAATTGATAAGACGTAACATCACGCCTGTAATCTCCGAAGGAGTAGGCAGAAGAGTGTAGTACACTTTCACCTTTTCGCCAACTACGTTTAAATCTCATGGAATACGTGGTGAGCCTATTGCCAAACACCTGGCACAAAGCCAGAATCCGAATTACTACTAGAAATTCTAAATTAGAACAATCCAATAGTACCAACCCGGGATTTGAACCCAGGGCCTCCCGATCGGCATTCGCGCTTGCAACCACTCGACCAAAAAGGCAGTGACATTATGTAATAGTATTTTGAAGTAAGAAGTTACTTGTAAAAACGATTGCAACGGCTTCTGCATTCTTGCGGTATAGTTGTAACTGTAACACGTAATATCACGCCTGTTATTCCCGAAGAGGTAGGCAGAGAAGTGTAGAACACTCCCTCGTTTCACCAGTTAC
>DWJK01007184.1:0-10023 GCA_018248815.1 Croniades pieria auraria
GATTTATATGTATTTTTTTTTAAATTCCTCATCAACGGATTATAAATTGACTGGTTATAAACAAAAGTGAGCAAGAAAGTAAAGTGTCTGGACAATTAAAGGACCATGAAATTGTGATGACCAATAAAGTACTTGTATTATTATTTCTCAGACCTTTTCTACTGAATTATTAAATGGCTAGATATAATTAATGCCTTGTTAAGATCATTTTCCTTAATACTAGAATTAAATTGTACTACTCCACTCTCTACCTAGTTTTCATTTTAATCCATGTTCAAATATTTATGAGATATTATCCATGGGCATGGATTCATCAGAAGCTTTTTAGCTATACCTGAAGATTGGTGTATTTACAGGTCCTGATAAAACTGAACTGGCTTGATTGATTTACGTACCCTTGAATTATTTCATAGTGTTAGTACAGTTGTTATTACAAGTTACCAGCAAACTGAGATATCAATTACATATTTATTGACCTGTTGGATCAGTGGTTAGTGGGTGCAACTGTTGACAGGAAGGTCTTGGTTGTGATGATCATCTGAGACAACTTACACACAAGTGATTATTCTGTGTTTGAGTGTATTTGAATATGTATTTAGGAATATATTTCTGTATTTATAGCAGCTGTTTATTGATGGACATGATGATGATGTTCATCATTCTTTATTATCATTAGTTTTTTTTGTCATCATCCCACATTCAAGTCATATCAAACAGAACTGTCATAATAGGACTTTTAGTGTTAGTTAATTTAGTTACTATAATTATTTAATAAGACCATTAGTTAATTAGTGGTAATGCTAAAAGGACTACAAATTAATTAAAATTGATTGCTAACAGGATTGTAGGAATAAATGGCTCATTAATTATGTGTAACGGTATTGTACATAGTGTGCCTAGCCAGCCTATTTAATGTAATAATTGTAACCCAATGACTAACATTTTTACAGGATAATTTTCCAGTGGGTAAGACTTTTTGATAGCCTAGTGGTTAAGAATTCAGACTCATTCTGAGGGTGCTGAGTTCATATCCCTGGCGCATCTTTACAAATCCATGGCGCATCTTTACAAATGTGCATTTAAGTTTAAATATCACTTGCTACCGGTGAAGCAAAACTTCATGAGGAAACCTGCATACCTTAGAATTAAAAAAAAAAATTTTTCTATGGTGTGTAAAGTCTGCCAACCTACACTTGGCCAGCGTGGCAAGACTATGGCCTTAACTCTCTCATTATGAGAGGAGACCTATATTCCAACAGAGGAATGATAAATGGGCTGATTGTTATATTTCTTTGTTACTTTTGGAATTACTGGAATATGGTCAATTGACAAGAACAGTGACAAACTCGTCTGTCAGATGTTAATATCCTTCATGATATGTCCAACCTGGTTAAACGACAATTTTAGACCTTGTAAAACTGATTGTAAAGAGCACTTTATGATAGTGCTTTCGAATTCAGTTTTCCTCTCGGGATATCGCAGCTTCGAGCTTTAGGAAGATACATGTATTTTTAAGGCGAAAAAAACCCATATGATATATATTTTTTTGTTTATAAGGATTATCGGATGAGGTACTTTCAAAAATTGTGATCTAGCTTGCCTAGTTTAATGAGTTATTTAATTATAAATTAAATTGCTAAGTAGAATTTAAATAAGAACATGTGCATAACACATTTCTTATTGTCTCTGTTAAGGGTGAAACGCATTTTTGTGTTTGTTCAATGCTATAATAGTAATCTATTTGTATTGACTATGTGTTCTGAAGGTATTATGTCAAGTATGTGTGTAATTCATATTAAGCTAGACTCAACAGCATGCAAAACGCTAGAAGAAAAACATTGTAAGGGTAGCGTTACGCCTGAACATTCTTCGTGTTGTTGTCAAACTATCGCCGTGACTTTTTATCGGCAGACGGGCTACTTGCTGGTAAGTGGTCACCGTCGCCTATGGACATTTGCAACAATTGGAAAGTGGCCCAATGCTTTGCCGGCTTAGAAAGAGAGCTCTCATTGCGTTTTTCTTGAACAAAATCTCTCTCATCTCATTGTGAGAAGGAAGAGACACGTTGTACAGTGGAATGATAAAAACGGTTGATGATGTAAAGATGATCCCCTTGTCGGCGTACCGTAACGGATTGATTTGTTTTGATAACCCATTGAAAGCCGAACACACCCCAAGTTGCTTCTCAGCAGATCGCTTGCAATCTGTATTACGGATGTCACAGACTGAGCTATTTTTTTTTTTTTATCGACACGTTAACATTCCACTGTTGGAATATGGGTCTCCTCCCATATTGAAAGGGTTAAGGCCGTGGTCCTCCACGCTGGCCAAGTGCTGGTAGGCGGACTTCACACACCTTAGAATTTTTTTTTTTTATTTTTTTTTTTTTTACTCTAAGGCATGCAGGTTTCCTCACGATGTTTTCCTTCACGGGAGAGTGAGAGGCTGAATTCTTAACCTTTAGGCTATCACTGGACTGAGCTATAATATATATTAATATATTATAGCTCCGTCTATCATTATTTTGTGTATATTGTGTGTTTTGTGTATTTTTTGTGCTGTAAATAAAATAATAACAATCGACCCATTTATCATTCTACTGCTAGAATATGGACCTCCTCTTATATTGAGAGGGTTAAGGCTATAGTCTGCCACGCTAGCCATGTGCGGGTTGGCAGACTTCACGAGCCTCAGATTTTTTTTTTTATAAATTCTAAGGTACAACGATTTTTTCTTTCACCGTTAGCAAGTGACTTTTAAACATAAAAGGCGCTTTTGTAGAGAGGTGCACGCCATGGATTTGAACCCAGCACCCCGGAGTGAAGGCTGAATTCGTAACCTATCGAAGGCTATCACTTTTGTGCTGTAATATACATTAATACACATATGATGCTATACAATACAATACAAACACTTTATTGTATACCAAATAAAATACAAAGTACAGGATATCAGATTTCCGTAAAAACAAAAGGCGGTCTTATCGCTAAACGAGCGATCTCTTCCAGACAACCTTTACTGGAAGGAGCTTAATTATAAAATGAAGAGAACAGAAAGTGGGCAGGGCATACAACATTGTAATTTAACAAATACACAAAAACATGTTACAGAATTATCATTATTATTATTTTTCATCTCGACAAATGTGTATTGTCTCCATTTTACTGTTTTTTGGTGTCCAATAAAGAATAATTGTAGCAGATCAAGGTCAGCGACAATTCCTCTGACTCCTGTCTATTCGTTCGCTGCCCTCTTCAAGTAAAAATTCTTTATTTTCAAATAAAACACCATTATCAAACCGACAGGCAAAGGGATCAAAACTGAATCTACAAAGGTTTAGTATTTCAATTTAATCGTCTAACCGGAAATTGGATTCCTTCTCGCCCAGCACTCTTGTAAAAATCTTCGCAATAAATAAATCGTACGTGTAGATGATAAAGACATGATAAATTACTCATATTTACTTCAAAGACGACTGGATTTTAAAAATGTAGAGCCAACTAGCCCGTATCGCCTCTTCCATAAGAAGTTCAAAGAGTGATATAGGTTTATAAAAGTCCAAAGTCAAATTGACGTATTGCCTCTATTTCATACGACGAACATAAATATATCCGGTTCAGAATTTATGGACTTTCGAGCCCATTATGATTTATTTGTAGAACGACGGATTATTAGCTAATGGTATTCAGAGCGTCCGTACATTAATTACGTTCCATCGAAACACGGTTTAGAAATTGTTCTCAAACTAAAGCTTCAGTTGCTTAAAAGTACCTCTTTTAAAATTTTGTGTGGAATTAAATCGTCGTAATCACACATGTGTATGTTTCGGGAGAGTCTTCTTTTTTTATTCAAATCTTCTCGATAACCAACATAAATATAACCCTATGTTAAATTTGTATGAAGTTAGTTTTGTTATTTGTTTTAATGAAGATATATATAAATAATTATAAATTTTAAAGTAGCTGCATCGTTTATTCAAGTGGTTGCAACCGCGACTGCTAATCGAGAGGTTCTGGGTTTGGTTTCCGGGTCGTGTATGATTTTTCTACATTGTATTGTCTAGCGAGGAGTCCATATCTACATTCCATATGGTAATATAGATTATTTAAAAAATAACATTTTTCTTTCCAACATACAAGTACTTCAATGAACCTAACATAGAATAGAGAGAAAAACGGGCGGGTAGCAAATAAATCAAGCCATATTCGTATTAAAAGTTCGTAATACAGAATATATTGAAGATTGTATCGAGTATTTGTTGTTACAGTTATGTTTTCTAAATTACAAAAAAATCTATTTTATCTGACGGTGTTTTTAATTAACTTTGTTTCATTACAGGTAATGTTGGTTCAAAACGAGAAATATCAAAAGATGACTGCATTGTAATATTTCTTTGTTCAAGGTACGGTACGTTAAACTAACCTGACATGGTTTGCTTCACTTAAAGTACTTCAAATTAGATGAGAGTTCCATTTTTAATCGAATAATTTGTTTAAAATATACTCAGTGCATTAGTGTTTATATTTTAGCGTGGATACGGCAGAAATTCTCTTTAACTCCATGTATACAGAGTGAAAAATTTAAATTTTTACAACTGAAGCACCTACATTCATTTAGGAATCGAATGCTTCGAGGACGCTCGACCGATATTTTTTCCATTTTAATTAAAATGTATCGGAACGCGCCGGGAGATACTTTACCTGTAATTAGAGGATGTTGACCGAAAATATCCAAATGATGTTTACCAAATTATGTATACCATATATTTCATTAAATTATTGTTTAGCGTGTTAGGGATAATGTTCTATTTAATCACATCTACATCCCATCACGGGGTAAGCACAGAGCACCGTGTGCCAAGATCTCTAGTCATACAAACCAGACATGCTTCTACATTCGTCACTACTTTAAAATTAGACCTAATACACAAATTCTGGAATATAACAGCTCTTGAACAGCTGTTCTGTATTTCTGCAAATTGTGCCGGTAGAGTAAGTTAGGAATGCGAGAGAAAGCTTTAAATCTAATTAGTTAGCTCATTTTTCATGTGTTTTTTTCAACACAACTTTTCGCACCGAATTGTTCAACTAAAACTCCCTATAGTATTGGTACGAACCTAATGCATTTAAGCAACTATTAGAACAATAAAGCGACCTTGAAAGCGTATAATGTTTCGTACTCTGGAATTACTACTATTATAACATAAAAATATGTTTACTAACGATCGCTACAATTACGTGTGTTTTACATTATATATATATGTACATACAAACACACACACGCACTCGCACACGCACATATATTTATACACATATGTATATATGTGTGTGTATGTGTGTGTGTATGCGCGTGTGTGTGTGTGTGTGTGTGTGTTTGTGTGTGCGTGTGTGGGCGTGTGTGTGCGTGTGCGTGCGCGTGCGCGTGCGTGCGTGCGTGCGTGCGTGTGTGTATATCGTCGTGATAAACGTAAACTGAAACTAAATTATAATGAACGTGCGAAAAAGATGCTTTCCGCTGTGAGTCCCGTGCTGATATTCTTGATTCTTTTTTCATTCCACTTTTGGAACCCTGGTCTCCTCTCAGAACGAGAGAGCTAAAGTCATAGTCTGCCACGCTGGCCAAGTGGGGGTTAGCAGACTTCATACGCCTTAGAATTTTTTATTTAACTAATGTGTGCAAGTTTTCTCAAGACTTTCGTTCACCGTTATAGCAAGTGATATTAATTTTAAAACACACATTTATTTAAAGAAGTGCGCACCGCGGATTTGAACCCAGGGTTCCCCGATTGGGAACCGATATACAAAATGCAAATGTAACCTATTACGGAACTGTTAAAAACAAATCAGTTTATTTTAATGAGAAAAACATACTGAAAATCCTTGATACAAGCCTTATCCGTCTTAACAACGGCGGCTTACGGCAGTTTGTGGGCTCGGCGTTTGATATCGCTTACCTTCAATACGATTACCTGATCATTTGCGCCGTAAAGGCGTTTAAATTGGAGATTACACTGTTAGCGCGACTCTAGCTTATTGATGACGTAATAGAGTTCCGTTGGCGGCCGGACCACTCTAATTTCATTCTCGCCTTACTCTACCGCGTAATGACTCCCGTTCCTTATTTTAAATTTTCTTTTCTCACTTTTATATTTTCATAACAACATCACGCCTGTGTTTTCTCGTGTGATAGGCAGAGGAGTGCGGTACTCTCTGTGTTCATCAGTTACATGTCCCATGTAATAAGAGGTTAGGCTATTGTCATAAACCGGACACAAACTCCGTGCTAATTTACCTTTATACTTTGCCCGAATAGGAATCAAAACCATTTATTTATGTATATATTCATATATAATAAAATTTTAAAATCAATTGTGTAAAGGTTCCTAAAATTAAAGATAAAATTCTTAGAATAAAAATTTAATAAACGATAAAGTCCAGTTTACTTAAAACATCAAATTGCCTTGCTACTGACTTCTGCCATTAACTTATTGTAAAACAATAATGTAGTGGGTGCGGCGCTCGTACGATTACTTGTCAACTCAGCGATTGAAGCTATTTCATTCATTAACAGAAAAAAATTTAGTTATAACTATAAATCTGCCAGTATTGTAAGTTTCCGCTTAATATATGACGGCGCTTGAAACGCTTAATTATAAAAAAATCTAGATGAGGTGCGTTGCTCGTATTAATCGTGTTTATTTCGATAGATTTTCCGAGAAAGCCGTTTCTCATTATTAAAAAAAGAAGCATATCCGGCTAAATAGAGAATAACAATAACAACAAAATAACGATTTATATTGTTACGAAACAATTAGATCGTAACGAACTCGATTCTTGTTTACGGTCAATATCGGTTTTTACGATTCGGTCACGCTTTATTTCTCATAATTAATGAGCGTTTTGTGACGTGATAGTATCTTTCTTACAACTACTTACTAATTATATGTAAATAACAAAATTTATATACTTTTACGGCGGATTGATTATGTATATAATCGATTTATTATGCGTTAGGAATAACTAATTAATGTTATAATTGATTTATTACGCGTTCGAAATAAATAATGAATAGTGTAACCGGTACGAGTTGGGGTCGGTAACATAACGTAATCCCGAACGTAGAAAAATCAGGGCTTACAAGAAATAAAGTTTTTATTTACTTGACGAAGTGATAAATTCTTGGCATTAAGTAATAAACGACAAGACAATAAATAGAACATAATAAATAATTAATAAGTAAATTAAGTAAAACGTTAGTGCTATTAGCGAGACCCAAAGCACAATACGGAAAGCACAAAATGTATTTATAATATCTGTGGTATTGTTTCATCTATAAACGTAATGAATCCAAGTAATTATTAACTTTGCTTTTAATATATATAATTCTATTTAATGCCTTCTGCTTTTTTCCTAACAGTATTATTAACATCTCATAATATTGAGCATGTCACACATAAATTTTCTTACACTGAAGCCGATTTGTTTTTTGTCAATATTTCGTCATCAATGTCTTAACACTTAATAAGTTCAATAAAAAACTATCTACGTATAACACTTCAAACGACGCTGTGCCACTTTAAATACTTTGGCTCTCTTAAACCGTATAAAAACCCCTGTTGTGATAAAAAATACCAGTCGATTTTTGATAAAATCGATTTCGAAGAACACGTCGTCTGCCATCATTACAGAATGGTCCGCGCCCGAAATAACCTGCTCTCTGACTGTCGCATTGTCTTCCACATTAGGTCAAGGAATGTCTCCTGGATTCCTACTCTCCTACTCAGGGCTGGCAAGTCGAGGGATGAGCACTCAATCAAAGTTATTGTTTTGTTGTCGCATATCAATAGATACATTACAGCTGGATGAAGCATTTAAGATTTGCGAGGATAAAGATATTTGGCACCTGGTACTCTCTGGCTGCCCCGTAAAGGACCTGCTGTTACGATATATTTACATAACTTGGCCAGTGTAAACTTGTAAATACTAACTGCGATAGGTTAACTAGTGAAATGCCAATTAACTTCGTCATCGTCATCAGCCTATCTCAGTCCACTGCTAGACATAGGCCGTCCCCCAATGAGCGCCATCGCGCCCTTTCCTCGGCACGTCGCATCCAGCATTTGCCTGCAGCCTTTCACAGGTTGCCATCCCACCGGACCGGAGAGCGTCCTACACTACGTTTGCCGAGCCGCGGTCTCAACTCCAGAACTCGCCTACTCCACTGGTTGTCGGTTCTTCGGCAGATATGCCCAGCCCATTGTCACTTCAATTCACTTTCTGTTCAATTAACTTATCAATCGCATTAGAACAAAGTTCTTGACCATTTGCCACTAGCGGTACACCGTCAAAGGATCGACCGCGCATGGTATTACTTAAACTTACAGATCCCTTAAGATCTTACTCACGTGAGGGCTACCTTCATACCATATATTTATTGAACTATCTTTTTAAATGTAAATGTCGCTTATGCAATTATCTAGTCTACATACATATGTAGTTATTTTTCGTTGAATCTTAAGGACAATACCAAATGCTAGTCCCTTTTTGTTAAATGATTCCTTTTTCAAGTGTGATATTCTTTTCGTATCTATGGTGTCCCTTTTTTCTATTATGCATTATAAAACTCAGTGTTCCTTTCACAGCAACACGGCTTGTTAAGCAGTGCTCGTGATACCACCTCGCTATATCTGTCAACCCTAGCTCGGGGCGGCTCATCTTGCGCGCTCACGTGTATCCGACCACTCTCGCTTGTGTGTTATTTATGTCATGTTTATTAAACTGTAAAAAACAAGAACACCCTGTATATGTTCTTCAGCATTACGTTACTATGTTACTTATTTTGATAAGATTTTATTTGATTAAATGCTTCGTATAACGTAACGGGTAAAAAGTAAAAAGTGGGAGTAGTACATTTCTCTGTCTTTCCCCCTCCGGTAATAATGCTTTATGTTATGTTTTGTTTGATTTTAAAATAAATTGCTTGAACATATTTTTGAAATAATACTATAAGAGTGTAGTTTACATCGCGCCCAATCAATATTGAAAACAAAGTCTATAAGCGTCTTTCCACCAAACCAAACACAAATTTGTTCACGTTTTAGGCACCGTTCAAATAGTGCCGCGTCATACCTAACGTTGACTTTTTGTCAATTCTCTAAGTCAATATGTATCAAAGGTGTCTGTTTCATATGGGTTCATTGTCACCCATACACACCTGATAGAGTTTTATCATACAAGAGAGCACATTTCGCTCATTTGCGACTAGAGTGTGATATCTCAAAAACACTGTCTTTCAGAAAACAGTTCAGAAAGTTTGAAATCATAATGACTATTGTAACAGCTATAAAAAATGTACCATCACGCCTGTATTCCCCAAAGTTGTAAGCGGAGACGTGTAGTACACTTCCACATTTCACCAGTTACGTTTAAGTCCCATGGAATAATAGATGGTGAGCCTATTGCCGTACACCGGGCACGGATCCGGACTCCATGTCACTACTAGAAATTGTAAATAAGAAAAATCTAATAGTTAGTGCCTGGGATTTAAACCCAGGACCTCCCGTTCGGCAGTCACGCTTGCAACCGCTCTACCAACGAGGCAGTTAGAATGTATTGTAAATAAGAAAATGTCGCAGTAATGGATTTGAACCCACTAACTGAAGCTCAACAGTTAGGGTTACTAACAAGTAAAATTAAGTAGCATTGGAAATTTAACCATTTGAAAATTGTATCAACGGACCGCTACTAAAAAATTTACAAATCCTCGATGTTTGGGAAATCCTCAACCCTAACAATGAATAAGATTTAACTATTCAGTAGATAGGCAGTATCTTAAGCTCATAAAATTCCTACAAGTGTTAACGAGGACGAGTGCTAATGAGGACGGAAATAGTTATATATCATAGAATAGTCTGTAAGTCATATAATATATTTTACTTACTACGCCGGCTCAGCGTCCCAAAGAGGATCTTGGGCAGACTCCTTCCAGTTGGACTTTTGCAGCTCTGCAAGGTCCTTCTGTGCT
>DWJK01007185.1:0-10022 GCA_018248815.1 Croniades pieria auraria
AACCCTCTCAATATGAGAGGAGACCCATATTCCAACAGTGGAATGTCAATGGGTCGATTATTATTATTATTATTTTATAAGGTGTGCAGGTTTCCTCAAAAAGAGACAGATAAATACATATATGGTACAGATATACGTAGAATAAATATGCAAATACAGGATCTCACAGCTGGACATTAGCCTCTTCTAATCAGCGTCATTCTTTCCGGTTCTGGGCCTTCTAAATCCAACAGCTTCCTGCTGTCTTCTTCAGGTCGTTAGACCACCTGGTAAGAGGGCGACCCACACTCCTTTTGCCAAGACGCGGCCGCCACTCGTTGACCTTTCTTCCCCATCGGTTATACTCGTATTTCAGTCGAGCGATGTGGCCTGCCCATTGCCACTTCAACTTACTAATTTATATATAAATACATGTAATGTACATAATAGGGAGTAATTTGAGTTTGAAATTTAATATCTTCATGTATAATTTAGATGCCGTATTCAATCGTGACATTTGTGCCGGTACAATGTTCATTAAATCCAAGATCCGTTTACAAGCTTAAAGTCGGTGCCGGCGTATCTCTAGAACCAATTAATTGTTTAATTTGAAAGTGTATCCGGCCTATCTTCTCGACGGTGTTATTGCAACAACAATCGCCCTAGAATTCAATTACACTATGACGAAATTTAATTTCGAATCCTGTTTGTGTTTTTAGGCGGATATTGGAAGAATTCAGGCCCTCGCGACGCTGACGTGCCGTGATAAACCAAACGGTGTGTCACATTAAGCCGTCTTAGGTCCTTTGAGGGTTCGTTATTGGTTTCCGTCTCGGAGGCTTTAACGCTTGCCAGGAAAAGTTAGGCCGTCGTCGATTTAAAATTTCAACAAGTTGGAAGGCGTCTTCTACGGAAAATTTCAGGTAAATAAGAAGTGCAGAATGCAGAAGTGACGATAGTTGTTTAAGTTACGAATGTTGTTGTAGACGGAAAATACTATAGAAATATTAGAGGAAAAGAACGGGAAAACATAAACCAATTCTTAATGTCAAGTGATTTGTTAATCGAAAAATTTGGAATAGTATGTATTTATGGATGTCTCACAGGATTTAATTTTGGTTAGTGTATGCTTCTAAAATGCGTTGCTTCATCGTTTTTACACCTTCGCCATCAAAAGTTAATTATACTAATTATGAATATTTGGTCATATTTCTGTAACAATTGATAAACGTTCTAAAACATTTATCAAGTTCTATAACAATCGTTCTCTAACAACTATCAAGTTATTCAAAATCAATTTCAACTTGGACAGTTCCTGGTTCCACTTATTGGTTTAGACTTAATTTACGGTTTTCGGTTACATAATTTTTATTATTATCTCTTACAGTTTTTTCATAACATGATAAATATGTTAGATGGGAAGGCAAATCCAAAATTGCCGTAACAAAATTTACGATTTATTTTGTCGTCGCGAAATGATTACGATATTACCATGGGGATGAGCCACTTTCTTCACAAATTACTTTTTTGGGGTCCGATTACAAAAATCCTTGTGTCCTAGGATTTGTCACAAATCCGCACGGTCGTCCTTTTGAAATGAAATTCGTCGAAACTCATTTCTCGTCCGCGACGAATTTCTATTTTTGTAAATGTTACGATAATTAAGTTTCTTGAAATACCATCGGCGCACGGCCCCCGAATTAAAATTAACAATTTGTGCCAATTGGAATTCACCGCCCGGTAAACGGACTTATAAAAACGATGGATGTGACTTCGGGTTTTCTGGTAATATCCCAATATTTATATTTTGCGATGACGAAGCCTGGTCTATTATTATTGGCGCCTATCAAACAGTAATAAGGCCAACTAAATGCAACGGTTTTTCCAGGAAACAGCTTGTGCTTATTTCATTACAGTTTTTTTACATATTGAAATTCGAAATTTCTTATTTCTCGTAATCATAATATTTTTGATAATTGTAAAATACAGAAAACCCCTTGTGTTTAACGAACATTGTCTAACGAATATGTTTTGAACAAATCTTGTTTCGATCTCCTTTTGTCTAATACGACAATAAATAAATCTGAACCGCACTGCACGGTAACAAAATAATTAAACAGTAAATTTACAAGCTGCATGCGAACGCGAACTATTCACTAATAAAGCGCATGCAACGTCCACATGTATCACGCTAACATACCAGCGTCGAAGCCACAACAAATGTTTGTCGAAGCGGTGTGCTAATATGCAAGTAAATCCAATGGGAATTTAAATTTTCGTATCATCCAATACCGTACGGTATAATACCACTAGATTCAGAGATGGTTAAATAATGTACATTGAAACTGTGCAAATATTTAGACGGCCAATATTGTGAGCGATATATTGGAAATCACTCGCCATCGGAACATTCAATGTGTACCGGATTTTAATATTTAAAAACGTTGTCCGCATCACCGTTATTATAGGAATTATGGCAGATATCATTATTTACTGAAAGTACTTCACGCAAATTACGTTAAATGATTTGTATTCGCGGTTTAATGTTTAATTTTGTGTAGCGGATTTCATATTCTTTGTTAAACGTGAGATGATGTAATGCTTCCACTTCTTTTGTAAGTTTGTCTTCTTGAGGTTCCTCTATACCTCTATACCTATGTTCGTATCACTTTAATGTGCTCTTGGGTGAGAATTAAAGGATCTTTTCGTTGACTGATTTAAAATGTACTGCAATGGATGATGTGTGAATAATAGTCTTGTTATTACATATTTTAAATAGTACATACATAACTTCACACGCTATTTTCCAGAAGTGGTACGCAGAGGAGTGTAGTACAATACTACGATTCACGATTATTTTATTTACGATTAGTAAGAATATTAGTAAGAAGAAAAAAGAAGAAAGAAGAAGAAGATTAGTAAGAATATTTTATTTTAACAATAATTGTACAGTACTTTTTTTTTCAACACAACACAGCATTTTATATTGAAATAGTAATAAGCGGGAATAAAACTGACAAAGAGATAGTTTAAAGATGAAACAAAATGCAGCTGCTAAATGAACACCTAAATGAACTACTGCAAATTCTGGATACTTGGCGTGGGTAACTGGCAGTAGCTTTATGACTGGCCGTTTGGTTGACATAAATCATATGTAGGAATATTGCTGATGGTGACCGCTCTATCCTCATTTCCATTTTAAAATCAGCTCTCGGCCACGACTCTTTTCGTGGAAAAAGAAAGGGTCCCAGTATAAGGTGCTGTTTAAATACACATTGGATGGTCTTGCAAAATTTGTTGACGAGAACGTAAAAATAGATTCGAATAAAACTGCGTACGCTTGAACCCTTTCATCTGGGCGAGTACCTCTTCCAGCATTATTACATCTTCGCACAATAAAATATCGCCGTGTTATCACCGACGCCCAGGTGGTGGGAGGGAGGGTGGCTCCCTAATTTACCAGCCACCTGATTTTCGCGTAATTAAAGATGGGATTTGGTGCGGAGGAGAAGGGTGGTGGACGCGGACAGTTTATCGGAATAAATCCCGTTATATAATCAAGCCACCCTGAAAGCCTATTGTACATGTGTTTCTAGAAAAACTTATGATAGAACGCTTTGGTGTGTTCAAGCGTAATAAATATTAATGCATCAAAAAACCCGTTCGGTAGCTGCGATGGGAATTGTCGTCAAACATTTTCGATATACATAGATCTAAACGTAACATCAAATTTGTAATCCTCGAAGGGGTAAGCAGAGGAGTATAGTAACTGCCACGTTTCACCATTTTCGATATGTCTTTCAATGCGTACGTTTCTTGACGTGAAAGATGAAGTTGTGAACCTATACATCATCATCGTGTAATAACATGTTACACATATTTTATACAGCACCTTAGTATGCATTAAGTCAACGAGTTTCCACGCCAAGAGACACTCTCAACTTGACCTGAACAGAACAAGCAATACTTGCCCCAGTACTTGACTTAACACGACAAATAAGTACCACGATCCTTACGCTCCCCTTAATTTCCGAATATCCCTGACGCGTTCCTGAAATTTATGTAAAATTGGCCGTATATTTTGGTAGCCATTTTCTGTATATTCGGTGCGTAAATCATCATCATCATCATCATCAGCCTGCTCCCGTCCACTGCTGGACATAGGTGCGTAAATACTTTGGACTGATAAAAAATCTTCTTCATTATGGATTAATGTCTATCTCAATAGATCTTTATCGTTTTTAGAAATTTATGGTGATCTATCGTTTATAAGTACCTACTTCATATCAGCCGCTTATCAAAGGCGATAGAAATGTGCTGAGTGTATAAAAACTAAATATCTGGCTAAGTGCCAATAACGGTTTGATGGAGAGTCGTTGATGCTGTTATAAGACAAAACGATACACGGCTTAAAAGATATGATACATGATAATAAATTTTCTTACTATTTCCTTACATTTTTCGATATACGTTACTTTTAGATGTACCACAGCTTACGCCCTTACGCTGTTACAGCCATTGCTGACATTCTTAAAATTCCTCAACGTATTTTTATGTGAATTGTGAACCTAAAAAAGTGGTCGTAAACAGACATATTTAAAAATGATAAATCACTTCTTCATCATCACCATTATCATTTCCATTCATCATTGTCAACCTATTTCCGTTCACTGCTGGACATAGGCCTCTCCAATAGCATGCCACTGAGCTATCATTCCCATTGGTTAAATCTTTACATTTCTTAAATCATATATATACTGCTTGCATTTTATGTATCTTCGATTGTACTGGTAATTGTGTCGTCAACAAATGTACAGTCTTAACATAAAATAAAGGTCTTGTGTTCACGACGAAGGTCGAACATTAGAACAAGGCGAATCCATTTAAGATGTAGGTCAGTGGAGCACTGGCTTCGGTAACCTTGAAACTGTATGCTTGTTGGCAATCTATTCAAGCAATAAAAGTATTGTTTATCTAAGTTAAGTTAGCTTCGAACACAGGAAAAATGCGCGTTCAACGCTATTCTTCAGTTTTGGAAGTTGTTATTTGGCGGGGTGCCAAAAATCGCGACACAGTCGGCGCATACGAAAGTTAATGTCGAATTTTAACACGCGAAGTAAGCCAACATCGCTGTTAAGAATTTTGGAATACAAAACAGATTGGATTTACTTTTAGTATGAAAAAAGAAGAAAACAACAGGATACAACTGTAAAAGAATCACATATAGAAACACTGTAATATGAAAAAATTTAATGACTACATCAAAGAATACTTGAAACAACAAAACGTTAGTAAAATCATCAAATTGCCTAATCTTTTTACGATATTGTTATAACAATGACATAGACACTAATTGTCAAGGTAAATGAAAAGCCAGTAATGAAAACATCGTTGGTAAATTCGCAATATTTGATCAGAATTATTCGATATGACCTGTCACCTGACGTGAAATCTACGACCGAGTCGCATGTTCTACAGACGTTCAAGAAAGAATATTCGAGTCTCTCGTATCCCTGACCCAGTTGGAAGTCGGAAGCGAACTGAACCGTTACTGGCAAATTGTTTTCCGTCTCCATTCTTGGGATCTTTTGTGCGTCTCCACTGGATCGCGGCTGCTATCGTCAGATAAGAGTCTTGATGGCTTTAAAAGCAGTTTAAAAGACTTCAGAGTGGTCACTATCTCATCTCTTCTAGTACTTTAAGAGAAGTGCGGGGAAAGTAGTTATTTAATAGGTCAAATGCATACATACATATCTTCACGAGAATTGGCACTCCATGTTCTTTGCCTACCTCGTAATACTGGCCCGAATATTGGATAATATAAATATATTAGAATGTCTGAATTTTGAATAATTGTATAATATTTATTAATGGCATAATTTAATATTACCTTTCTAATATTTCCTTTATTACTGTTTCTTGTGAAATTTTCTACTGTTTTCTTTCGTTTGTCCCATGATGTTGTGTGATAATTCTACATCAAAAACATTTATGTACGTAAAAAGTAAATTCGACAGTCTTTGTCATTACAGTATTTGTAAACTTTCGTCACAAAAAATGTGTATTCCTCGGCGTATGTCAGCACCAGACCGTTGATTGGCGGTGAGCCAGTAATGGCGGAATTACAGCACACAGATGTGATAAGTCAGTGCGCGCGGACGGAAATTTTATAACAATTAAGTGTAAAACCTCGTAAGTTAAACGCAAAGTTATATTTTACAAGAGTTGGCGAGTTGCATCAAACATCAGTTTTTATGCATGTACACAAAGTTTGCATTTTTATTTGAAAAACGTAAAGTCACGCCTCTAATCCCCGAAGCGGCAGACAGAGGATTGTAATATACTGTAGTATACTGTAGTATACTTTTCTGTATGGTACTTTCAAGTAGCTCAAGTCTGCAGAGACCACTACTATGTTATTCATGTCTTCAAATTGTCTATATACCTAAATTACCGAGGCGAATTATTTTGAATTAAAAAAATTGTATCTGTTATAAAGGTAATGGGTTAAACGGGTAGTATCCTCTGCTTACCTCTTCGGAGATTAGTGGTATGATATTATGTTTACGCATCTAATATAGATTTATAAAATATTCAAACTCTTAATAAACATTATATGTAGATTGTGACAGGTATAATTCAACTTTGAGTTTTGGGCGCCCCCATTTTAGTGGGCTGAGAGAAATCGGTCTGCAAAAAGAGTACCGACTTAAACCTGTTTACTAAGTATCGTTGGTCGCCTCGTTGGTCGAGTGTTTGCAAGCGCGACTGCCAATCGGGAGGTCCTGGATTCAAATCCCGGGTCAGCTACTATTGGATTTTTCTAATTTAGAATTTCTATTAGTGACTTGGAGTCTGGATCTGTGCCCGGTGTACATCAATAGGCTCATCACCTATTCCATGGGACTTAAACGTAACTGGTGAAACGTGGGAGTGTACTACACTCCTCTACCTACCCTTCGGGGATAACGGGCGTGATGTAACGTTTATATAATAATAATTTTCAATGTATCATCTGTTTAGTGTTAATAATGCATGCTGTTTATAAACTAAAATGTACCTAAAAATATGTTTAAGTATTTGAAATCTAAGTTATGAACTTATCATTATTTCATTAAAAATATGTTACAGTAAATTTAATGCCAAGAAATAAAATTTTATTTAAAAACATACATAAAACTAGGGCTGGACGAACTGCGACGACCAGTTTATAACTTGCGCGTGATAAAAAAACACGTGCCAAATGTTTTGCAGTCATACAGGCAGACGTATGAAAACTGGCGCTGTGCCAGCTTTCCTTGACTTGCGAACATATCATATTGACCCAATAACGTGGTTTGCGATGGTCTTAGACGAAAACGCCCGCAGGGACGAGTAGTTATAACTTGCTTATAATTTGTTATTTGAAGTGTTAGTATATTTGTTATATTATGCCATCGAATATATGGACGAGTATATGCAATAAGAGTGTGGCTTAACCCTCTCATTATGAGAGAAGACCAAAAGCGAATTGATAAAAAGGTTGACGGTTTTATATACGAAATTAAGGATGGACTTGTAGCTGGTGGGAGGAAACACGTTTTTCTACTTAGTATTGAAGTATTAATATATTTCCAAATGTTAACAAGTGTTAACGCTGAGGCGAGATGTTCGAAGCGCGTTGGTCCCGTTTACTTGCAATAGTCAGGTACCGCTCGGCACAATAGTGTTGTAGCTTCCGGCAGTCTTTACGAAAGCCAAGTTTTATTGTACTATTAAACTATATTAAGCGTATCAAACTTATGAATCATTTAATATATAGATAATATGTATAAATAACATAAAAATAACCGTATTGCAAAAATTAAATTTTTTTTTTCTTTTTTGCATCTGCCTTTTTATTTTTCGTCTTACTATTCTTGAAGGGTTGACTGGTGGAGAATGCCATTAGGCATTATGTTTGAACTTTGTTATGGCTGTTTATGTTGTGCAATAAAGAGTAAATAAATAAAAAAATATTTTAATATAAAAAGTCGAAGCCTATCACTCAGTCGCCTTTTTCAATGAATACTTCATTGAAAAAGGCGACTTAAATTAAAATTTCTTTGCTGACGTCTCTTACTTATTCAGGAATCACGTAATATTAAAATCACACGAGGAAAGTAAATACGTATTGTCAGCGTCGACGAGATAACAGCAAAATAAATAAAATAATTTTGGAACGAAATAATATTTTTATATTTTATAATTTGAACAAAAAACTTCAGTTCTGGCGCTGCTCACCTTCACGTACATAATTATGTTTTTATTTTACGATCAAGACAAAGTAATACTCAAAAACAAATTCCTCAATTATTTACGATCTGTCTGGCCCTTTTGACGGTAGAGGGCAAGTTCTAAGTACAACGTTCTCACAAGTCGAAGGAGAGCTGGCCGGTCGCCAAACGCGACTGCTTACTCGACAAATGTGTGTTATATTCCTAATTTTGACCGCGGCATGGTGTGTTCCTTTTAATCGTTAAGCAACTGGGTCACAGTACATAAAAAGCATTTTTCATACCATACTATAGTTAATTTTAATTAATATTTAAACTTTTACAAAGCTTAAAATTCGGTGGTTATCGGAGAGTTGTTATAATAAATTCAAAGTAATTATATCCATATGAGAAATTGGAACAAAGTGATTTGATATGCATTAAAATATATCCTTATGTTGTGTGGCTACTTATGTGTAGAAAATTTTACAAGTCGCCCGAGCGCTGGCCGCTCGCCAAACGCGCTCGTTTAGTCGTTTGTGTGCAAAACGATACGATACAAACGCCCTAATAGAGAAATACTGGAAAAATTCTTAACTTTGAATGCGGTAGCTCGGTGAATTTCTACGAACCGAAACTTACTTATTCTCTTGTGCTGTGTACACACACACACATATACCAATTTATATTTGTGTATATAAGAAGGAAATACGATGAAAATTATCTCAATGCTTGATTTTTATCTGTCGCTCTAACTGTCGATCTTGGTTTTGCACACACGTATGTACATACATCTGTTGAAAACTTACCTTCTTCTGTTGTATTATGTTGACTATTTTCAAGTTGAAATATAATTTTTTCTACAAAGTAAAAACCTGTCAAATTTTCTCACAAACATTCATCCCTTCTTTATCGCCTTGGGGGGCGGGAATTCTGGCAAGCTTTCATAAGGGATGCTTACGTTATAAAAGTAACATGTATTTTACGTTTCTAGTTTCAGTAGTTTATGTATTTTAATTATGAATTAGACCTTCCAGAACTTTCTTCTTCAAGTGTATACATGAACAGGTACCCCGAGAGTTACGTGATAAGTCAAGTAATGTTTTTATTTACTTACTTATTGTTTAAATGAAATGTTAGTGGGTGTTATGAAATAGTTTCGAAGCCTCAGCAACTGTGTTTAATTCATAATCTTGAAATCAAACTTATAGGAAACAATGCCACGCTCCCGGCACGCGCTTATAATTTTTCTAAACAAGTATCGCTACAATTCGTGCACGTTAAAGAATTTCCGCGTAAAAGCTGCAAAAAAGCACTTATCTTCAGAAAGGTTTCAAGTATAAAAAATAAACACAGAGAACAATCATAACATTACCTTTATTACCCACCCTCATCCCCTTCGCATAAATTGAAGTGTGTTATGCGTTTATATGGCGTCGTATGAGATGCAGGGGTACTAACCGCTCAACGTGAGGAAACCTGCTTTTCTCGTATTTCTGGATACATAAAATGTGAATACACACTGAAAAATGTAGGTGTAGGTACGATTTTGCAGTCATACTGTGTGTCGCGCGGGTGTTCTGGCGCTCTGCCAGTTCGCCTTCACTTGTCAATTCATATTGACACAATAACTTGCACTGGACGCTATTAGGATAAAATAGTATATGTATCTGTAGAAATACATAACACTACGCCTGAAATCCCCGATGGGGTAGGCAGAGGAGTGTGGTACAGCGCGACTGCCGATCGGGAGGTCCTGGGTTCAAATCCCGGGTCGTGTGCTATTGGATTTTTCTAATTTAGAATTTC
>DWJK01007186.1:0-10022 GCA_018248815.1 Croniades pieria auraria
ACGTTAGTGTCTTGCACTGCTTTACTAATAAGCAGACAAACTGAACGTCATTCGTGTGTTTTTTAATATCTAAGCTGATTATAACACTTCATGTCGATTTCTTTTATGTATGTATATCCAGAATACAGCAGGACCATAGTGACCCTGCAATTCCAAGTGGAGCAGTTCCATTTTAATCAGTATACGTAATTTATAAAGCGTATCAGCAAGTTTCGTAGTTCAGTGGGGTACAATATCCAAAAGACGTAACTAAAACTGTTCATTATTTGTATGCTAAGGAAATCAAAATGGCCGTGTACTTAAATGTAGGGAGGTCTTTACCGCGTCTTATAAAATCGCATGCTCCTTGCTCGTTGCTCATAATTTTATTGTAATTTAACAACCTATGTCGCTAAATGAAACTGATAGATACAGATTAATGAATGTGTTTATTATATATTGAGAGCTAGTTAATGAAATAAAGGTAACTCGTCTTCATGCAAAGTGAAACATTTTAACTGTCAACTTGTTTTAAAAACCTTAGTTCATAATGCAAATGTATTCTTATCGAAATACAAACAAAAAATTTTTTTTTTACTAGAAGGTATAAGGTAGTCATTTTGCAATGAAATTAATGACGCAATTAATACATCAAAATAACAATATTCTAAACTTTCGAAATAAATGTTTGGAGTTAGCTCTTTACATTCGTCGTATATCTAAGTAGATAGAATTGTGCATTCCAAATAAATTAGTGCCAAATACATAAGACCACGACGAGTAGTGGCAACACTGTCAATATACTTTCTTTTTTTTCTATTCACAATTATCAATGTAATGTGTTATTTTGTATGTACGTTTGTAGCCAACGTACGTTAACGTTAAATCATTACCATTATCATTGTATTTGTGTGCGAATTTTGTGGTTTTGTGTCAAGTGTTTTTACAATTGATTCATTGGATATTATTATTACTAGTGATTATTCTAGTAATGGTCCAATTTTTGATCATTGATAAATATTGCATTAGGGTTTGAAATATTTTAAAAAATATTACACTTCTAAATGATTTTAAACTGGCAATGTTTGTATGATAAAAATGTTATTATAATTCAAACTATAGCCTCATTTTTTAAGTTATTGATTTTAATATGAATTTATGTACGAGTAATAGCATATGGAGGTGCTAAATTTTGTAAATCTATATTTTTGGTCATTGTGTTTCTTGGTTTTTTTTTGTGGCGTGTTTGAGATATATCTGTGTTAAGAAATTAACCTTCTTTATCGTAAAATAGGCAAACATTGGTGTTGATATATCTCACACATGCTCGGCGTTGAATGTGGATTTGTCGAGACTTCACAGTATTGATATTATTATTATCTAATTTATAAATAGTCCTGTACATAAAATATATTGACAACTGAATAAATAAAATATTATAAATACCATGTTAATAGAGAACAATTTAATGTAAATAATAGAGTACCTATTAAATTTAATATCAGATAGAGTTTGTTTTATTTTATCTTTTGTCACTACCAGTGTGCATGCGCCGATTTCATTGCGAACTTAAACACACCCGCATCCTCACAAATCAACTAGTCCGATCGATCCAGATATCTACATTGTATAGGCAGGAAGCGCGTGGTTTGTTTGAGAACACACCCCCGCTTCATCGTGATTCTCGTCATTTATGCTACAGAGTACTGTACTATACATTGCAGTTGAGGATGAACAAATAGAATCTCGTCTTCGATTTTTAACTAATGATGTAGGTAGAGATTTACAAAATTAAAAAATCAGAGAAACTTACAAATCGACTCTACTCGAAAATGTTACACAAACTTACATATTATAATTTATAGCCAAAATTTATATATAAGCACAATCGTCGCAGGTACGAGATGATATGTATGTGATGGGAATGACAATAATTATTATGAAAAATTGTCAATTAATATTATTTTATGATGCCCCTGTTTAGTGGCGCCATCTCCGTAAGGACTAAACTATTTTAGTTGATCGCTACCAATATGATGGCTTTAATAAACTTTAATTTTTTAATAAGACTAAATTATATAACGTTTCTCTGATTTCAGACAAATCGATTTACAATTATTGTCCGTAACTTGAATTTGAGATAAATGAAGATTTTTCTTCCTTAACATGTAAAAAAAAATATTTGATACAAATAACAGGTAGTTGCAAATATTAAAGAAAAACTACAAAACATGAAACAATTGAAATGAAATTTCTAATATATTGTTTTATCTTTTAGACAGTAATATACTTAATTTATACTATGTTGGACGAACATGGAATGTAGGGTCTACTTATATCTTTAAAACTAAACATTCCACGAGGTTGACACCTGGTACATTTGACGTTGACAGTTAATTGTTTGACGTTTGTTTTCTAAATAAACGGGGCGAAAACCTACATTTTTGGAAAGCTTCTCGCCACATCTTCTTATTGGTGAATAAAGGTGCCCCTAACTTGTTGGCGAGATGCCGTCGATGAAGGTTGAAGGTGACAGCGATGGAGATGGAGATATGTCCGGTGGGGATACTGAAAGATCAGGGGGTTCGTCTAGAGGACCTGATAGGGACTCTAGCGCCGAGGAAGCCGACGAACCAGACTCTGATGACTCCTCGGAGATGGATGAGAGCGAATGCGAGAGACGTCGAAACGATTGTCTCGACAATTTAGGTAATTTCAACATTAATAGGTTATGTTTACAAACATTGGTGGGATTGCGCAAATTTGATCCTTAAGGTCTGATTCACAGCTGCGTTATAGTACGACAATAGTTGACATCATTTTCATTGTTAGAGTTTATTTAGTCCATTTTGAATTTATTTCACGATATTTTACTGTTATGTATGGATCAGTTTAAATGGTATAAATGTAATTTTTAGTTTTGTGCAGTTTATTTACATGTCTATTTTAAAAAAAAATTAATGATGCTTGCCTTTACAATTTCCGCATGTGTATACTTATGTGTAACTACATCATAATTACCTACTATAAAATAGTTTGAAATAAGAAACATAGAAGTTGAAGTATTTGTGTGAAGGGTGTGGATATGTGTGGTCCAAAGTGCACATTTCTTCTCCACACATTTTAGTTAGTGGAAAAAGTTTTTCTGCTAGTCTATACTGGATCAGCAGATCTTATATAGTGGGCAAGACAGTGCCTTATGTTGTTCAAACTGTCCCCAACTTGTTAAGGTGTATGACATTTTTGTAGTGATACAGTGATTAATAAAAAAAGACTGACCTTGGCTATGGTTACCAGATAATATGTTGTATTCAAGGTTTCAGTTTGCTATAGAATTTATACATTTATAAATAGACATACTTGGCTTTACATAAAAAATATAAATAAAAAATTCAAATTTAATTTACCACAAATTAACATAATAAACACTTTCTAATAATATAGTGGTTTAATATAAATATTTTTATATTATGTATATTGTTGATGATGCAGTAAAAAAAAAATTATTGTGCATATAATGTGCTGACTAATGGCCTTAACTCTCTCAATATGAGAGGAGACCCATTTTCCTACAGTGGAATGACAAATGGGCCGATTATTATTATTATTATATCATTATTGCAATCACTTTGATATGTATTGGTTTTTAAGAGTAAAGTATTTTTATTTGTAGATGTCATGTCATGTCAAACGAGATCATATCATAAATGTACAGGTGTTAAGTGAAAATTCTACGGTACATAATAATGAACTTAAAGGACAAGCTTACAAGAGAAAACTGAAATATTAAGTTATCATACAAATATTTTCACACCGAGATTCTTTTAAAACATTATATGATAACAGAAAACTTTCTTATCATTCAGTATTTGACTTCAAAATATTGTTAGTAGATGAATAGATAGATCAGCTTTGGCCCTTAATTTAAATGTGACATCATATTTCATCATCTTTATTCCTATTGGCCTCTTAATCTACTACTAGATATTGATCTTCATCAAATATATGTGTATTCTCTTTTGAACACCATGAGACAAAACAAACGCTTATGAACTGTGAACAGATACTTGTCTTAGCTGGATATAAAATCTGGAATCCCTTGTTTAGTTCTCTACAATGTCTAGATCAGGTGTACATTTATATTTGTGACTAAATAAGAGAGTTTAGTCGTTATTATCATCAGTCTTTGGATGTGCACTGCTGGACATAGGCATCATCGCATGCACCATTTCTTCCATTCCTGGGCCTTTCCAATCCAACAGCTTCCTGCTATCTTCTTTAGCTTAATACTGTCTTACATTTTGACTGTTGTATTTTAAAATGTGTTACTGAAATATTTAAGTACTGTACTAAGATATTCCTATACCAAATTTCAGCCAACTTAGAGCGGCAGTTCACAGTGCTGAGGGAGCAGCTGTACAATGAGAGGGTGAAGCATGTGGAGTATCAGCTGTCAGAAGTGCGTGGTGGCAGATCGCAGGAATACCTGGGACCACTTAGGAGGCTGCAAGAGAAAATGAGGGTCAGGTTGGTCTCAATAATTCTATGATTCTGACTTAATTTAGTTACTTGAAGGTATACAATGTACTCAAGGTGGTAAAAAAAAGACATGCAAGTCATGTTACACACTGGTAAATGATTTCAATTGGCGGGAAACACACAAGTCGGTTTGTCAGTTTTATGTTAACACAATTGGAGTGTGCCGAGAGACTTGTGATGTGTATTACGGGAGATGTAGTAATTACTTATTTTTGAGCTAAATCATGATAAGCTACATAGTTTCATAACATTTTCACATATTTGCCATACTGTTATAATAATAATGTTTCACCAGTATAAATCTCAACACACATAGAGTTACTGGTTTCCAACAATGAACAAATTTTCCATTCTATTATTAATAAATTGCCAGCGAAGTTGCCATAACATATAATAAATTGTAATACTTTTCACAAAGTCAAAGAGGTTAACTTAAAAATACAAATTATTTGGATATTTATTACCAGATATTTATCGAATCAGTGTGAATTGTTCCAGGATCGAGGTGGCCGGCATTTTGAAGCAGATGCGCATAGAGAATATTAAGCACAAGTACGAAGCAGAGGAGCAGGCAGCTCACCAGCATTTCAAGGTAAGAATTTTATGAAACTTTTTTGTTTTGTTTATAGTAGTCATTTAAAAAAGACATCCAACTGCCTGCAATTCCAAACTGCTTCAGTCTACTTACAACAATGTTGAGGTATAATTGATAATTTCGCGATAATGTCGTTCCCGTAGGACTACGGGCAAAGTACCTCTTGCGATTTCAATTTTCTAGAATTTTCTACAAAAGGTTTATAATATTAGTTAGAATATTAAGCATACACGCTCGACCACAGTGTATGCCATCCTGGCTAGAAAGGAAAGTCTTAGTTTCAACCATTATGATTCTAATATTTGCAATAGAAATGTATGTCTGGTTGGTTGTCAGTGATAAATAAATGAAACATATATGAAACTGTAGGTTCATGAATATTTATGTGAGGTTTGACATACATTTTTTGGAACTATTCCTGACTGATACTACAATGTTAAAATACTTTGTGTGTTCTGTAAAATTTTATTAAATATATATATAATAACAGTGATATTAGTCAAGAAAAGAAAGGAAATTGAACAGGTTTTCGATTTAAAAGTAATTGCAGGCGTATTTAAAACTCGCAAAGCGTAATGAAATTTTTTTTTCAACAACTAGGTCTTTCACGTGGAGTTTAATTGGTCAATAATATTGTAAGAAAATTAGAAAAATAGGAAAATGTGTATAAATTTGAAAAGGACTCAAAATTTTAATCCACATAGACTAAGTAACTTATATAATATTCATGACTGGTTCAGAAATTCAGACGTTCAGAAAAGTTCAGAAATTTTATATATTATTACGAATATTATTTTGTGATTTCCTTTTTTATTTTTACGTCTCCGTTGCATATCTGATGGTAAGTACGATTCGGAAAGGTAAGTGTGATATTTTATAAACATGCAATCATATGTAGTCGTTTATTAGTCAATAACCAAAGGCCACATCAGCGCACGCTGCCTACCCATAAAGAACCTGGCATGAAGATATGTATGTAAATAAAAACAATTGTAAATAGTGACTATTCTGTAAATAAAATGACTGTCAAAGGTGAACAAGCTATCTTATGATTTACGCTTGTCGAAGGTCCTAGAACATACCAGAAGAATAATGAAATCACTATGGAATAGCCGTGGAAATACATTTTGCAGATCGGATTTCGTAGACAACTGGTCGGAATTTGTTATATAATGAAGCAAAATTGTAGAGTAACTATCTTAAAACAACAGTTAGTACCTTAGGTTGACTCACATATCTCTAAAATTAGACAGTTTCCTCTAGGCGGGTATTGAACCCATAGCCCCTCGCTACGCAGGCAATCACTGACCGCTGAACCAACAGGCTGGTGAAAATTGAAATTAAACGCGTTTTTAAATTATTTTGAACAGTGACACTGCGAAATGCCTTGTGACGAACTTTCATTCTCTGTCACTAGATGGCGTTAGTTGTAACAGTTTCGTTCGAATACTGTTCTTACAAATTCACTGAATGTCTTGTATGACACGTTAAAGATATGTTTGCGAAACGTACTTTTTATCGAAGTATAATCAATTTTTTATTTCGCTTTGTATTAAGTAAATATTGCCAGGTGAAAAGGTAGAAGAATTTTTTTAATTTTTTAATTTTGATTAAATACTTGTATATGGTATTATGACGATATTAAAAATTAAAAGTAAGAACGAAGATAGTACCCACCAGTGAGAATATTTGTAAGATTTTTTTGTGAATGTCGGTAAGTGTTTTCGGGCGTTTTGCATACCATTCACTAGTATATTGTACCCTCTAAGTATGTACAGTGAAAACACTATTGTACATGCAAATTGTCCATTATATTGAAATAGAAAATGATCAAAGAGTTAATAAAATAGGAAATAATAAAGTGTTATATATCTTCTATCTACGACGTAAGGGACTTGTTTTACGGCGTAGGTATAGGGGCACGGAGTGCCAAATATATGTATCTTTACGAACCTGCCGTGTTTCATACACATTTACATCTCTCTTTTTAAGAGAGATGTAAATGGTCTCGGAATCTGGTCTGTGCCCGGTGTATGGCAGTTGGCTCACCACCTATTCCATGGTAAGTAAAACCCTTCGGAGATTACAGGAGGGATGTTACGTAACGTTTATTATATCAACGCATTTATTATTATTATTATTATGTAATCACACCAGGTCCTTTACAGGGTGGGCAAAGAGCACGGAGTGCGAAATACATACATATGTCTCTTTACAGACCTGTTGTGTTTCTCCCATATTTATAACTCTCTTCATACATGCAGGCTGTTTTCAAAGATTTATACCTGTGACTAAATTATGTATCAATTTATTTAACGTATATTTTTTCTAATCACCGAATAGTTTCCGGCTCATCCACTTTTTGTGATCTCCCGCCGTTTAGAGCGAGCTCCCGGCGGAAACAGTTCCTCTGTGCATAATTTATCGATACATCTAGATATAGATTGATAAAAACCCGTATACATATGATCAGTTTGGAGCGTAAAGTGTTCGGTATGCTTATTGGTAACAAGTAAAGTAACGCTGATGACTCTGTTGTGCCTATCGTATATTCTCACCATCGTCTAACAACTACATGAAAAATCTAAGGTAATGGTTGCACGCGTAATGCTGTAATTCCCGAAAAGGTTGGCAGAAGAATGTACTACACTACCACTATTCACCAGATACGTTTTTACGTCCCATGGAAAATAGGTGGTGAGCCTATTGCCATATACCGGGCAGAGATCACTCCGTGTCACTACTAGTAATTCTTAATTAGAAAAATCCAATAGTACCCGACCCGGGATTTGAACCAAGGACTCCCGAACAGCAGTCGCGCTTGCAACCACTCGATCAACGAGACAGTCATTATATTGTGTTTACGTTGAGTTCGTCTAACTTGAACTTCTTAGTGGTAGCTCGGACTTAAGATTTGCGCTTTGTGTTTAGCCATAAGCTCTCCAGTAATACACGGGAAACATGACGTAATAGGTGAATATATATGTTATACATTGATGCGACAAGCCGAGGACAGGACGCGATGGCGCTCATTGGGGGAGGCCTATGTCCAGCAGTGGACTGGGATAGGCTGATGATGATGATTGGTCGCTTGACCGAATCTAAACAAGCAGCATTTCCTAGTGACATTTCTGTTCTCCATCGTAACGTGTGAACGATAAAGACTTGCGCTAACATAATGTCCAAGTCGAACGCCATCAACACGATCGTTAGAATATTTCGCTGTAATATTGTTACCGATTCTATACATATCCCATTTCGCATGTTTAGATTTTGTAAACATACTTGTCTATGTGAATCGTCGACGTTGCGCAGCCGACTCGCGTTGAAGTCTTTTTTTTGGGTGCGCTTTTGAAGGTCAGCCTAGAGAATGTTCTCGTGTTTCCGAAATGACACGCTCACACCACCGAATGCTTGTATACACTATTTTTATTTCTATTAAATAGATTTATGATAATTTGTTTGTGTTTAGGATAAATGTATCGTTAATCCAAGTACTCGTTTTTCGATTAACAATTTTTTTCTCACTAACACCTTTGGCTTTGTGTCCATTTAAAAAAGTATATTTTCTAGTGTGTACATTGTGTTAAACATTCCATTATTATATTAGCCACTAAATTGATGTCCCATAAATTACTTTCTTTCGTAATACACAGCCACGAAGGTTCTATACTCTATCTATATGCAGTATTTATCCAGAATTGATTGCTGCAAGAAAATCTTTAATAGAATCCGTATAATTATTAATTTTTATCTCTTGCTTTTACATATAATTAATTGAGTCAGGCTTTACTTTGCGGAAATTCATAGTAACTATGAAATTAAAGTTTCTTTCCGCTTAATATAAGAAAAAGTAAGATCACGCCTCTAGTCCCCGAAGGAGTAGGCAGAGGAGTGTAATACACTCCCACGTTTCACCAGTTACGTTTAAGTCCCATGGAATAGGTGGTGAGCCTGTTGCCGTACACCGGGCACTGAGTCACTATTAGAAATTCTATACTAGAAAATTCCCATAGTACCCGACCCGGGATTTGAACACAGGACCTCTCGTTCGGCAGTCGCGCTTACAACCACTCGACCAACGACGCAGTCGAAACTCAAGTCTAGACTTAGTATGCACCGCCCGACCTCACGTAAACAAAACATGCGCTTCCTAACTACATATAAATTAGACACCGCCGTACCTACCAGCATCGAAATGTGTTTCGCGCCAAAACCGAGCATCATCGGGGTTTTTTTTTAAATTTATTTACGTCATAGTCCTCTGGGATTACCAGAGACCTTATTTACGTAATATAACATTTATATTTCTTGTTTAATAAAATAACAATATTGACAATGATAATAATAATAGCAATAATGATAAATCATCATCATCAGGGATATTGACTCCATAATGTTCTAATGTACAAAATGTATGATACATGCATACGAGGTGCATACCGATATTTTATTTAAGGATCACAGCACATAATACCTGTGCCTAGATATATAATTTGGGTGTAAAATGCCTTTTTAAAGCAGAATTTCGACACCCTCAAATCGTAGTGTATCGGGAATACTTCGAATGAAATTTCTTTAAACATTTCATGTGTAGCGGGAAATATCTTCAGCAACGTCTAACCAATAAAAATGTGATCACCAAAAATGAAGTACCCATTCGATTGTACAAAACCGCTCTTCATGTCGATTTACGAGTTCGACGCCACAATCAGACACAACCACGAGACCAATAGAGGAATCAATCATAGCCTCCGTGAATCTCTTCGACGTGGTTTACAGAGTTTTAGATTGAATTGGACCGAGATAAATGTTCGTGGAACTTGTGGCCGCTCAGCATTCCCTCGTCCACGTGACTACCCCATCTAGTATTACTTGTTTTAATTTTGCGACCGAAACAGAACTTCAG
>DWJK01007187.1:0-10022 GCA_018248815.1 Croniades pieria auraria
TTAAGAGGTGCGCGCTAGGATTTGAACCCGGTCTCCCGGAGTGAGAGGTCGAATTTCAAATCACTAGGCTATCACTTACATATTTATTTTTACATATTTATCATACATAAGGTGCTTAGGCATTTTTGGTGTATAAAAAGAGTCGTCCAATAGAAGTTGGATCGGATGTTCACAATTTGTTTTGTGTCATTTATATTTTGCTATAGAATCCTATGAGAAGTCATTGGAATTGTTTTGGAGTATTTTTAGTTTATGACATTCGTAAATAGAGTACAAAAAACGAGACAGTAATCGTTTATTGATATTACAGATGACGTACCTACTTGTTTTAGCTTAATAATCATTTAAACTTGACAATTTTTTTCATTAAATCACAGTTAGGCGTGAATGGCTTGCAGCTTAGTCTCTATCGTATAGCCTTAGTATAACCTTCACTTCCGATTAAGCAGTAAAATGTATAATGGCTCAAGTTAACAGAGCAACGTGTTCTATCAGCAAGCTAGAACAACGTCTTTGGTTTATTGGTAGCAGTCAGAAAATTCAATTCATACACTACATAAAGAAGAAAGTTGAAGATCAAGATAAAGGATCAAAGATACAATAAAATATTCGCTATTTGTGATATTGTGATTACGTGAATTAATTTAAAGGTGTTTTTATATTAAACGAATACAATGTTAAATAAACATTTGTTACAACTAATTCATAAAGAATGTGTACATCACATACACTTCATAACAGCAAAAATACAGTTTTGTTAAAATCTAATAAACTTTACAGAATACGTATAAACATTGTATTCATTTTTGTTTTAATTTAAACTGTATGTACATAAACACGTAATTTATTCATAAAAATACAGCACACTTTTGTTAGAAACGAACAAAATTTCATTGGAAGACCTAAACAAATGGCATCTATTTTTGTTTTTATTTGAAACTGTGTTTGAATTTCCAAAGCGGCGTCCCGGTCGACCTTTAAATACCGGGCAGGAGGAGGCTAATGTGTGGTCGCCACTGCAATTAATTATCCTGCAGGCATTCCGTCAGGAACCGACCCATGTAACTAATATTAAGTTGATCCTACAAGCGGTCTGCGTAAACAGCTTAGAACAATGTCGGCCTGATGGATTGGTGTGAAAAACAGTTGATTTGTTAAATGGTGTTTTGTATTCCTCAAGGCTGATCGGTTGATGGGTGAAGGTTTGTTGGAGGACACCAAGATCTATATATCTTAACTAAATAGACCAGATACTACTGATGAGTATATCAGGTACATCTGATACTAGCTTGCGTGTATGAAGGCAGTGCTGAATGTAAAATAAGTTGTCAGATCTGTAAGAATACGTATCGATCTGTACGTGGATTCATATAATTATATATTACGTGAACATTATTACCATCCCGAACCACGTCGGAGGACTTCGAGTAATGATTAGTATATAATGTGTATATAATAATATATATAACGTGCTCTTGACAACCATTTGAAACTGTAAGGGTGCGAGGGTGAATTTCTTTGCTTCCTTTAAGTATCACTCGTTAAACTGAAGCACCTGGGGATTGTCGGCCCTATATTTTTCGCCATCGTAACTGCGGGGCGAAGTTCATTTTCTAAAACGCTTGAATTACTTCGAAAATTTCACAAAAACATTTAAATTACATCGTTGTGTCAATTTTAATTTCGGAGCGTAGACGAAATCAGTTTTGTATAGTTTGGCGATATATTTTATTTTCTCATTGTGACTATCGTCACCCCTAGATGTCTCTTAGAGCGTAGGCAGGGTCCATAAGCATTATTTTTGTTTTACTAAAACTAGGTTTTCATTTTCTAAACGCAAAGCAAGAATTATTTTAATAGCAGTGGTTGTAGGTTTAGAATTCAGCCTCTCACTACTGACATCCGGAGTTCAATTCCCGGCATGCACCTTTTTCCAAAAAAGTGTGTTATACTATTAAATACTACTTTCTGTAACGTAACAAGTAAACATCGCGAATAAACCTGCACACTATAGTATTCTCCACAATGTTCTCTAAGACACGTTTATACTAGCCTGCATTTGATCAACATAGCAAACTTCAATCTTACTCCTCCTCATTCTAAGAGGAGACCTATGTCCGAAATCGGAGCGATACAAGAGATGATGACGATAAAAACGAGCTTTTCAAAATACTAACATCAAATTCAAATATGATTTAAACAGAAACCAAGCGCATAAAAGTTGGCTCGCTCACCGTCGCTCAACTTTGCCAATCGTTTGATATCAGCAATCTCGTTAGGGTTACGAGTGCTCCAACTTTACGTCTCGCGTTATGATTATTACGATGACGTTGTCATGATTCCAAATTGGTCGTACAACATTAACATCATGCACGTACACAGTCTGCATAGCTATTATTGTTATATCATCACGCTAGGTTTTTCACGGCGTATGTAGAAAGCACCGAGAGCCAAATATCTCTATCCGTACAGATCTGATGTGATTCTTCTACATTCTTCACTTTTACACACGAAGGCCGGTTTTTGACAATTGACTTCCCCAGCAACCGGTATCTGGCCTATTTAGTCACTATAAGTCTTGGTGTCCCGTAACACCTGCATCCATAACAGATATACATTCGCGTTGTATACCTGTCATGTCATTCGTCTTACCTACATAAGAATTTGTATGTATAAATTAAGCCTTTTTAAGGAACCTTTCACAACTCTAGGTAGCTGGTGTGAGATCAATCTTGATGGCGAGCCTAACTGTTAGTCGTCGACAAGCGATACGTGCAGTGGGAAGGGTGAGACAGCTCTAATTAATTATTTATCGGACAAGAGCCAATCCGTCTAACTTATTACGGGGCGAGAAAAATGTACCTATTTATCAATGTATATAGCAATTGAATTTGATTCAGTAATTGTTATAACAATGTGTTATATTTATATTATCATGTACAATAGATTATTATTTAGATTATTATTATTAGAATTATCATTAGAATCAAAAATAAATATAATTTAGAATTCAATTTAAAAATGGACACCTTACGTCTACCAATCAATCATCATCATCAGCCTGCTCCCGTCCACTGCTGGACATAGGCGTCTCCAATGCCACGCCACTGAGCTCGATCTTCTGCTCTTCGCATCCAACCACTGCCAGTTACTTTGCGTATATCGTCACTCCACCTAGCTGGAGGGCGTCCCACGCTATATACTCTATACCTATAGAAAATTAAAGTTTCCGAGACCTATTAATAACGAAGGAATATCATCATCATCTTCCTCTCTTTTTTTTAGATCCAGATAATGTTTTCTTAATAGATCCAGTTGCAGCTGGTATTCCACCGAATGAATCAACTTTATTTACCATCAGGTTCAGGTAAAAACGCAGTAAAACGAACCATATGCTCATATTTTACAATTGAGACTGGTATTATAGTATTGTTCATTTATATCTTAATTCTCTTGTTGAATTGAATCAATGTATTAATAGTTTTAACATATTTCTTGATACAATTAACTATTTACGTACAGCCATGTCCAACTTTTTATTCTATGTAGTTCTAGATTCTTCTCAGGATGTACATGAAAAAATTCAAAATTTTCCACTCAGACCGAAAATACACAATGAAGCCTACGGATTTTTAATGTGCGGCGAATATCAGCACAAGAAGCGATATGAAGATAAACCAAATGTGACAAAAGTTAAACACACCTGGTTTAGAATACCGTGCATTGGGAACTCTTGGGACCCTTGCACAGAATGGAGCACAGACTGGGACTGTGCTACTGAGGTGAGGAATCTCGTGCAGAAAACATGCATGAATTTTATTCACTATTGAGTACTTACAACACTCCATAAATGTATCATTTATAAGCAGAAATAGAACTGAAGATTAAGGTCCAGCCTACGGTCGAATACAGTTCCCACAATTATCTTCCTCTCAATACTGAAATGTATATTTTATTTTAGGTCAGCATGTAAAACTCAACAATTGCTATGGAACGACACAATAATCAACACTTAACTGGTCTACCACCTAAGAAATCCCATTACTCATTTTCACTTTTTTTCTAGATTGTTCTTCCGCCAACTGTCCCATCAAGGACAACTTTCTCCAATTTTATGCTATCCAATAAACTAGAAGTCCCAATGCTTTTCAAATTCGAATCACCACCGAACACGTATGTTATACCTCAATTGTTAAAAAATAATATAAATGCTTCACATTTCGCATTGGGCGGAGATCGTCAGTTTATTGCTTTAATTTTTTCTACTATGTTATTAATTTTAATTCTCTTCATATTGATTGCTAAGTATATACCTACTTATCACTAAAGGTCTCTCGCCAATGCCAAAACAATTACATGTGCAATAACATATACTGTGGCTTTGAACATTCTTTGTTTTTAAAGAACTTTAAATTCTTTTCAATCATTTTAATTACTAAGAAAAAAATATATAATTTAAATCTAGAAATTTCGTCGTGATGCCGATGTGCGGCATTGTACAAGCTCGCGGATGGCAGATCATATCCGTGGCTCTGGAGCCAAAGTCTTTCGGAGATTACTGCGAAACCTGGGACCTCATTATCAATAGGGTTCAAAAAGTAAGCAGTTATCATTTATCCATATATATAATAAAATTGTATCTGATCGCTGTCTGTACATGGCAAATATATTTGAAAATTCATAATGGAGTGCCTTTATATACGCAAGAAAACCCAAAACAATGTTTTTTTAATTTTGTCTGTTTTTATATTTGTGCACGTTAATCTCAGAAACGGCTTATCTGATTTGAATGAAGTATTCAGGATTATATTATGATGGGCTTCACTTAACATTTCGTGTTTTTTTCATTTAAATCAGTTAACAAATAAAGAAGTTATGTCAATTTATTTTTTCAGAACTTATGAAATCTAAGCGTACGAAGTCGCGGGCATAGCTAGTATTTAAGTATAATTCATAGCGGCCTTTTCTGGAAATTTCTTTGGTTTTTAAAGACTCAATAATTTATTTCTTGATTTTTATAATATCTAATTTGTCAATCTGCACTGATGCTAGGAGAAAGATTCCTGAGATTTTGCTAATTTGGTATTGTTAGAAGATAGCATTAATTTCTCTTCTATTCCAAAAGGCGCGAATCTGCTTCAGCGGCAATGCTGAAATCAGCCAAGTGGAAGTGATGTCACACGGGTTCAATCCAGCTACTCATGCCTTGTTCGAGTTCCAGTCGACCATCACTGGCTGTATCAACTATTGCACCGCGTACCTTCACAACCAAACAAGGATGGAAATACAGTTACCTAGATACACATTATTATCTACATTTCTCTATTGCTTAAGTTTATTGTTTTTTAATAAAAACCACGATTATATAGTTAATCAAATTAAAAATCAGAATATAATTCTTAATATAAGAATAAAATGACGAGAACTACTACTCTCCTAAAAGCGCGGGGTGCTTAATATCAATTGTTTTGATTTTTTACTAATTTTATTCCGAAATGAAGAATTTTCCTTTAGACTACCAATTTAAGTAACAGTGAATTTAACATAAACGTTGTTTAGACGGTTTTAATCATAGACCTGATTTTCGCGAGTATTTTATGCGAACGAATAAAGTGTAACTGAAGCTTTATTTTGAATAGTATTATGTTATACTCGTAATGGAACCTTTCATAACCAGTCTAAAGATTTATGTTATTTATTTGGATCTATACATATATATACGTACGTTAAAAACTAGAATCATTAATTATGATAAGAAGCTTTAACAAATTTACATGTCTCATCAGCATGAGAGTTCTCAACAATGTGCCGTGGTTGGGCGCTGACGATGCTGGCTCCATAATACTGCCACCGAGAGAAATAGTATGTTTTCACTGGTGGTTTTTCCCAAAAACTCCAGATATGGTTTACGAGACTACTGTCACATGTTCTTGTGTCTGTTTGATTGACGGCAAGTAAGTGGGATAAACCCTTTTGAATGTTTTGGGCTACATAACGTCAATCATAATTCATTTATGGTAACAAATTTTTAGACCAGTCGGCGAACCAACAGAGGTGTTCATAAGCATATTGGGATTCTCGGAATTTCCTGACTTAAGAGTGAGTAACAGTATATCAAAACTAAATACATTACGATGATTAAACTGTACACAAATATTTTAAGAGTCCAAGATATATTACATAGTTTAGCCAGGTCTGAAAACCCCAATGACGTATATTTTTCCCGATTCGTATAAGCTGGAAGTATTCAAGACAAGAGTGAATAGGCGCTTTCTAGGCTGCGTCTCGCTTTCCATCAGGTGACATTGCAGCCAAATGTGAGGCTAAATAACAAAAAAACTTGGAATTATTTTAGGTGTTGCCAAAACACACGAATCTTCATGATGCGGTGGTTGGCGATAACGTACCCTTCTCCATAACGCTGTACAATTACGGATCGTGTTACTTTACGTCGAAGTTATATCACCATACTGATGGCATGGGAGACGATCATAGCAATGAAAAGTTTGATATAGACTCCGCTATAGTAAGTCAATATAAATCAGTCTGTGCATGTTTAAAATGTACTTAAGCCTAAGAAAACAAAATTGTTTGTGGCTGTATGTCATTTATTTATGTATGTTCTGTTAATAGTTTTTTATTATGTTTTTTTTTTTCCTAAAAACTTTTTGGCCTTGGATTGGCCTTTTTGGATTTTGGCCCTGATTCTTATCTCCACTGAAATGCGTTGAAACAACTTTTGTGGGATCATTGAGGATTAGGATTGGGTATTGGGATAGAAATACAAAATTGATCCATGCATTAACCCTCGTCTGGACGAGATTTAAAATATTATATTGTATTCGTAGTGGGTTTTGATGAATGTATTAATTCAAACCCTTCAACTGAAAATAAAAAATTTGAATAATTATAAAATCATTAAACAGAACAGCCTAAAACCTTCGCATCACTGCGATGTGAAGATGATCGTCACTCCCGGAGGAGCAGGTCCGCGGCAGGTCGACGTCAAATACACGGTGCTGTTTCGTAACGAATACGACGAGGTAGAAGAGATACAACCTGTTAAGAAATCTATTTGCATTGTGTGGTATGATGGGATCTATCCCACAATAAAGGTATAAAAATTGTCAAGTGACTAAATAGTAGGTGCAGGCCAAAAATGTTATCTTTATCATTATATCCTAACACCAGAACCCTTAAGGGATACGCAGAGAGTGACGGGTAACAAATATCTCTAGGGTTACAGATGCGACGTATTTCTTCTATATTCTTATTACTCAGCACTCTTACAATTGATTTGTTATAATTTCCCTAAAATATTTCCTAAATGAAATTTCCTAAATGTCATATGAACAAATTGCCATTTGTCTGTTTTCTATGTAGTTCTATACCTACATGTTGTCGTTCTTATCTTTAATATTAGATATAGCGCTCACAATGTTATTGTTTACGTAAATTTTTAAAATAGGTTTCACATCATGAATTGGCATTAAATTGTTAGACGTGAGCCATCAATTTCAATTTGCAGGTGAAACGCACGATATCGGTAAAATGTCCAGTCATCCTGAGTAATCACTGTGTGTGGAATATGATTAATGTGGATGAGTGCGTATAATTTTTGTGTTATTATTTTTGACACTTATCGTTCCACTGTTGGATATAGGTATCCTGTCAAAATGATAGGGTTTAGGCCACAATCTGTCACTCTGACCAAGTGCTATTTGGCAAACGTCACGTGCCGGAAATAACATTTGTTTGAACCTAAGGTGTGCTTCCTCACCATGTTTACCTTTCACCGTTATAGCTATTTTTGTCCTAGAAATGTTATTATTACCTATAGTTCCTTTTAATAGTTGTAACCTTCAAAGCAGTCACCGATTGATATTTAATTGAAGGCTTAAAAAAAACGTACATTTTTAATTTCTCTCATTCCTTGAAAGTACTATCATTTGTCATTCTTGGTTTTATTGAAGTTAGGACGGGCAACACTTGGTGACGCGTTTGAAATTTCAAATCTCCACAGGCCCCAGTGACCACCTATCATGAGGTGGGTTGCCTGGTTTGTTAGCCTATATTAAAACTAAGCAAATGCTAATAAAATAATGTATCGGTTCACTGAAAAAGCATATAGTATAGGAATATTACATATCAAGTGTAACCTTTGAAATAACGATGTCATGACACCTTTAGGTGCAAAAATTGTGCACTTCGTTTTCTAAGTTGTTTCCTGTTTGATACTGTTGTTAGCGACATTTTCCTGCAGTGCAATGCAACAGAAACGAACACAATACCTTAAGATTTAATGTCGAGAATTTCTTCGTAATATAGTATATATGTGTATATCATAAATGAAAACAGCACTATTTTCCCTCAGCAAAATAGGTATTAAAATTTTATAGCAAATATTTTCAGGTTAAATAAAGCTCTCGTGGACTGCAGGCCTAACAAGCCCTTGAGTGTGAACCTTTACGCTCCAGAATTGTGTGTTCGGTCGGGTTACGTTATGTTAATACTCGTTTTTGGATGTCTCTACGCGGTACCCGTTCCCTGGAGTCTGCGCAGGGAAAAGATTTGCGATTGTGAAATGATTGAAGTACAAATTGGCATATCTACCTACGAGATGAGGCATACTTGCACGCACAGACCTCTGCTCGAATTGTCGCCTCTAAACGGAATTGTATCAGTAAGTTTGTATCATGATACAGAACAGGTTAGGTATAGCTCATAAGATACAATAAGTTTGTCTCATTTGTGAGACGTCTATAACATTACCTTGGGCTATGAATTATGTTTTGTCTTTTTAGCCGGAGGTCCCAGGATTGCTTTTTATGAAAATAAGTTACGCGCAGGAAGGATTGAACACATTATGCTATGTCCTGACGATGCCTAATCAGAGAACGCTGCATATTTATGTGCACATTTACGCAAACATCATTACTAAAGGCGTTCTTTTACCGTTGCGAAAACCGATGGCAGAACAAGAATATTTAGCAGTGTTGAAATGCGGCAGAGTCCCGATCAACAACTTGGATCCAGTGATACGGGTACCCATTTCTGAACTTGAGCAAATTTTTTTGGATAGCGTGGGGATTATAGACAAAAGTCTATTTGCATCTTTAACATAAATCTCGCAGATTAGTTCAAAGTACAATTATTTTAATTTTAGAATTACCTTCGACAGTTTCACAAAGAAATTACGAGATTGTACGACTTTACAAAGGTTTCACAGTGATTGTAAAGTTATTGTACGTTTTAGATTTTATGGCTATACAATCCAACGGACGTTTACGCAACGTGGCGACTGCTACGTGGCAACACTATAACGCCCGATTCGGTGATTCGGTGTCTGCAATATTTTGCCGAAGTACCGCCGTCGGATAAACTCCCTATACCGTTTGCGTTTATGCCAACGGAGATGGTGGATTACGAGGTATTATTTATATTATATCTTCACAGTATAGAAAGTGTCAAATATCGATATTCTTATAGACTTGAGGTTCTTCTACGTTCGTCATTCTTTGTGATATGCAGTGTTGATCTTTATTGATTGTATTGTCATACGCCCGTTATAATCGACTGCTTGCCTGTTGCCAACTTCAAAAACAATAAAATTGCAGGTGGTATTCTACTGTTCCTTTGGCTACGACACAGTAAAAATATTAGTCAAAGGTGAGGGCGGTCTGCCGAACTGTGTTGAGACACGGCTAGACATTCCCAGTTATGTAGAAAGGGTGATAAGGTCGACCTACAGAAATGGCGTTGTAAGTACCTAAATTATAACTTGCAGAACTTAACTAGGCACCTCGTTATAATGACGTAATAGTGATGTACTGACGCGCGACAGATTATAAAGATAGGCTTTACTTAGATGGTGGGGGGCAAGCGCATTCGTTGCAAGTATCATGTTGATTTCTGCGTGTTGTAATTTTTTTCCGTTTCGCTTTCCAAATTCTATTCTGTTATTTTTTTCGGCTTTGAAAGCCTCACTACGTGTAGTGAGGCTCTCCATTTTTAATTATGAC
>DWJK01007188.1:0-10021 GCA_018248815.1 Croniades pieria auraria
TGTACATTTTGCAAGGAAGTGGCGTTTGGTTGGCCCCTCGTGTCGCTTGGTAACTTTTTTCATTCCACCGTCGATATATTTTCTTCTATACACTGTATACTATTTTGTCGAACACGCTTATAGATAGATACAAATCATGTTATGAGATCATTTGTGAATATGAGGTATTAATTTTAAACAACGTTGTTCAATTGACTGTTTATAAATAGATGTACATTGTGGAACGAAAACATTACAATATGGACTCGATTATACATTTTCGCGATTATACCCATGTGTCGTACGACACAAGCCCCGCTACTGTTACGATGTATAATTGTTAATCCGATATACGCAGCGTGTATCAATGATTAAATTTATAAGCCCTGTAATACTGACTCACATGTTCATTTAATTGACGCTCCCAAAACGCATTTTGATAGCACACTATAGTATATAGTAAAAAAAATACAGTCACAATGAAAATAAAATAAGGTAACAGTCCAATCGCCCGTCACACTTATAGAGATTATAGCGTCCTACGGTAAGTAAATTATAACATATGTAGCGTCTACAGTATATAGTAACATCCATTAAAAATTCACATAGAAACTGCTTTGAGCCCCATTAGATCACTACGAAATGCATTCGATATAGCCGCGCGTCCGTCGCGGACGCGCTCAGAGCGGTCGTGCGCCCGACCTTACACTGCAAGAGACAAAACAAAGTTAGTTTCACCGGCGAGACTGCTTGCGACCGTACTACCGGAACAAATTGATGCAATCTCTCCCTCGTACTCAACAGCAAGGCTCATTATTATATCCATTTAACTTCACGAACAAAACCTTCTTATTGTTAATTCATCAGTAGCTTTTCACGATGTCATCGGAATTTTTCAAATTAACTCAAAATGGACTCTTAAGATTCTCAATATATATAAATTTTCTAATCATCTCGTCTCGTATCGATTAGTATTATTGTCAAACGTAACGTGTTGTCGAGTTTATGACGTTATTAATGTCGTATAAATCGAAAGACCATCGCGACGGCAGTTCATATAAGAATAGTTAACAAATGACACTAACTATAATACCGTATCACCTAACGCGACTGGATAAAATAGGATCTTTAAGTAAAAACTAAATCACTTTTAAAAGGTTATTTATCACTTATGTCCCGGAGCGGGACGGCTCGGGTCTCGGCGCTTCACTAGTAATACACGTCCATGTACTCACCCTGATCGAAGGTGCTCGGGTTGATATAAGACAGCAGGTCTTGGTCGCTCATATCAGTGAGCCCTTGCACAGGGGCCGTCATCTCCTGTGACACCGCTTGGGAGACCGCCTGAGACACCGCCTGGGACACGGCTTGCGTGACGGCCTGCGACACTGCCTGTGACATAGCCACAAGCGGCGTGTCGCCGGGCGGCTCGGCCGGCGGCTGCGCGTCCGTGGCGGCCATGGCCTGCGCTGCGCCCGCGCTCTCCGTCGTCAGAATGTTGGCCGTGTTGATGGCCGATGTCACCAAGGCGTTCATCGTCGTGTCCGAAGTTAGGATCTCCGCCGCCGCGTTTAGAATCATCGACTTAACGGCGGCCGGCGGCGTTTTTACCGATGTAGGGATATCCGGCATCATCATGAGCTCGTCTTGGCTCGGGCCTGTGGGCAGTACGACGCGTGGACCGGCATCGCATAATAGGCTCGGTGTCACCTGGGGATCAAGTATCACATCAGGCGGCAATGCAGCATTGCCCAGTGGCGGTAAAAGCTCGCCAGGGCGCGGCCCGGGTCCCGAATTGGACCCAAGAAGTACGTCGGAAGTGTGCGATCCGGTTGACGGAGAGGAGGCCGCACCAGCTAGATGTTCCTCCATACGTGAGTTAACTAGTTCATCTAGTTTGGCGGCGTCGGCGGGTAGCATGGCAGCCGTGGCTTTCATTGCGTCCTCCACTAACGCCTCCATTTGTGCACTCTGAGCAAGTCGCCTTTCCATCTGAGTGGCCTCCATTTTGGTCATGGCGCGGAACGGGTCGAAGCTGTCGGGGGTATTTGGCTGCATACGGTTGTATGCCATCAGGCGTTGCTCGCTCGATGATTGCAACACCGTAGCTTGCATATTCGTAGCATTTGACATCATGAGATCAGAATCAAGCACCTTCATGTCCGCGTCCAGAGAATCTATGTTCGTCTTGGAGGAAATCAGCCGTCGCATTGGATCCATAGAGGACATAGGAAGAATAGGCTGATCAACATACATTTGACCAGCGTTGTCGTCAGAGTTGAAGATCGCGGCCGTGACCGTCTCCACCATTTTGTCCGTTTGGACTTGATTCTGTATAGCTTGGATCTGTTGAGTGAATGACGTGAATCCCAGGGGCGAGGGCGGTTCGCTTTGTGCCGGAGTAGTCGGCGATAGCTTGATCGAGTCGTAGGCGTTCACGAAGTTGACCTGGTCGTATAGCATAATGGTTAGTTAATATTATGACAAGTATTTTTACATGTTTACAGGGCTTAGCAAAATGTTTATAGTTTCAATGCTATGAGTAGTTAGGAGCAAACCTGTGCTTGGGAGTCCCGTGCGATGCCCTCGGACTTGAGTCGGAGATCTATCACCTTGAGGTCGTCGAGAGTCTGCTGTTGCTTGTCAGGTCCGTCGGGCCCGCACGACGTTTCCGCGTGGTCGATGAGCGAGTGCTGGCTGGATTCGTCCGTTACCTGCACACAGTTATACGGCTCTCGTCTCTTGTCCGTGTTCTTGCCTACCTTAATTACTTCCATCTACGTCCATTGATGGAACTCAACTCAATAAGCCTTTCGCAACTCGTAAACTACTCATTTAACATTTACAATTCATGAGCACACAACGACAATTTTAGCTAAAAACGTCACACCCAAATATTTCATTCCTTACAGATTAAGAATTGAGGGGAATAGTTGATAATATGTGGCGCAAATACAAAATATATTTGAATTCAGATAACACGCCTTGAATGAGCTCCGCGGAGAAATAGGTAGAGGAGAGGGACAATAATACTCACTTCGCTTTTGAGTCCAAGCGGGGAGTGCGGGTCGGGCGCCAGCAGCGAGGCGCGGCGCGGCGGCGGCGGCGGCATGAGGCCGGCCCAGCGCGGCGCGCGCGCCTCCTCGCCTGCTACACGACAACATCGTTCACTAATCGTTATCATGACTATCATGATCGTGCCGTTCGTCTCACGCGTGCTGCCCCACCCACATTTTAACTGTTTCGACGCTCGCCTCCGAAGTAAATCAAAATACTTTCGCGAAATGATTAATTATGGCTCTCGACGGCTTGCCAAGAGGTGTAAATGATAAAATTTGAAGTTGAGGTCTAGAACAGGCAGCAGCCAATTGTCGGGATATCAGAACAAATAAATTAGTAGAACAACCATTTAACGTTACTGCTCATATTTTTTATTCCAATCTTATTATTACTATTAAATCAAATGAATATTTTATATTTAGAGGAAGGAAATACTATTGCTGACGTTATAAATAAGAAAACCTTTTAATAATACACAAAAATTACACAGGTTTACACTAAAATTGTCTTCGTATCTTGTTAAAAATGTTCTTTTTTCTTCGATTACCGACAAATTTGTATGCAAATCTTGTTCAGCCTCGACAAATTCGGACGGCGAATCTTCGTAAACGGCTAGAATGCATTCTGAGCGTGCACGGCATATCGATGTGGACGGGCACGGGCGCAGTGAGCCGGTCACTAGTGTGCTCGCGTTGTGTTGCTGTCAAGAGTCATTGTACAGTCGGCTCAGTTTCGTGTACAAAATCACATCATCATGGGATATCAGTGGATGGGATTTTAAATGGATTAGCTTCAATAGATTCGCGTTACGGAAGTTGCATAGAAATACATTTCGACAGAATGTATAAGATCGATAATACGAATAACACGGAAATAATGAATATTGTAGTTATCATTATATTACAATTAATTTAATAATACAGATATTCTTAATTATATCAAGAATATTTGTATTCACCGACCCGGTGATCTTGTTAAACGGTGTATCACGTTGGAAACATTCGTTTTTTATTTTTCTAAACAATTTTATGTCGCGCACGTTTTCTTTTAAAGCTTTATGATGATATTTTTGCCTTGATTGAGTTATTTGTATTTTTATGGAATTATGTATGATTCGTAAGTGGTGGGTAGTCTGTGTATAGTTAGCATAACTGTTTAGTGCTCAAAGTATAATATTACATGGGCCAATTTGAAAACAGTAACATATTTACACATTTCGGACAACTTTACTCGCTAATATACAATCAATGAAAAAAGTTAGATTTTATTATTCTATCAAAGTAAAATAAGCGAATTGAGGTTGACATTTCCGTGGTCAGTGGCAATCTCTACTGTTTAATTACCCCTATGGGGAATACTCAATATTCAGTTAAAATCAGAAATTGTATGAATTGTAGATTAAAAAAAACAATTTTTATACATTATTTTTAAAATAGAGAAACTAGGTGACCGTATACATTTTACCAGTCAAAGTTAGACTATTTAATTTGGATGTTATGTAATGATTATATTAATTATAAATCGAATTTGTATTGCATTACATTTGTATAATACAATCACGTGATAAATGAATTGGTAACAATAGTTACAATGTATAATATGCTGTTACGATGTATAATAACGATGTATTTGTATATTAAGAAGAGTAATGTATAGTATCATTGTGGGTTGTATAAATGATAGAAGGTAACGTCGTAAAGATGTATATAATTTGGTTATAAAATGTTTGTGTCAAAATGATATGTATGCAAGAATGCATGTTTCAACAGAGACAAGGACAAACAGATTATGACAGGGACAGACAGACTATGACTAGGGACAGACAAGTTATGAGATTCCAGGACAGATTATGCAGGTATAATTATTAAAATGTAGTTTGTGGCGGAATAGCCGACTGTAGGATTGTATTAAAATGCTTGTGTATATACAGTGTGTCTGCGAACCTGCTATATGAAAACAATTAAAAAATGTAATATTTTGTAACACCTGAGTTGCAAATAAAGCTTTCGCGATTGATTTTCGATTTCTAACATTTCAAATCAGCTTTTAACGGATTTCTCAAAATTAATTTATAAGATTTCATCATGAAAATATTCGAATTTAAAAACGATAAAAATATTGTTGTAATTAACCGCCTAAATTTTTTAGTTATAAAACGTACAAGCACTAATTTTTAGTAACAGTAACAGCTAATTTAAAGAGCCGTTTTTTTTATAAGTGTGTGTTTCTCGTGTGTCTGTGTGTGTGTGTGTGTGTACGTGTGCCAGTACCGTGAAGCGCGGCGGCGGCGGCGGGGCGGCGGCCGGCTCGCTACCTAGACAGACCTAGCTTGAACAGACAGGAAAAAGAAACAGTGCGACGTTTGCGCATCAATCATTTCTTCCAAAAATCTAAACTTAAACACTATATATGTATACATAATGTACGTACATACAAACACAGTACACATCCATCGACCGATTACACACACAGGTGTCATGCACACACGCATACAAGCCGGTTATCTCTGTTAGTGCACAAGCATTTTATACGTATACCACTGGTGACATTAAATAGATGAGAAATTCGACACTGAATACAAATGAAAAACTACAAGAAAATACTTGACAATAATAAATTCGGTTAAAGTAGTAGCCGATTAAGAGTCGAATTCCCAAACACACAATTGTAACATTAACATAAGCAATGCATAACTTTTATTATATCCATCATATACAAAATAAATTGTAGTAAAATAAAAATAATAATATTAACATGCCATATAGGGCTTCCTCACGTGTAGCCGATGTTAGTTCTATTTCATTCAGCAAGTGATTAGATATACAAGCAAAATTTAATATGAACGATATATAGAGACGTGATCAAAATGTGATAAAGAAATGCAAGCAGTGGGCCATGTTCTCCGAGGCACTAGAATATTTCTGTGTTCGGCTACTAGGTGGGCGCAACTACTTTTAAATGTAACATAGACATTTTTATTAAAATAAAAAACAATTAATACCCATAGAGTGCAGTCTCTTTATAAAGCATACCCATTGTCTATGGTGGCCTACGGCAAGTTAGTATAGACGATAGATAAAAATAAAATTTATACAGCAATTGTTGTAGTGTTATTTTATCAACAGATAAGCCACAGTTAGAGCACGCGACATTCAAGTTAGCTCGCTTCTTTGGTAAATGATTTTTTTTCTGTAGCCGGATATTCAGTCAAGTTTGCATATAATTTTGTTACGTTTGTTAATACTTGAACATTAATTTGAACGTTAAAAGATAATTTTGTGGTGAATTGTCTCTGGCAACTGTTATTTGTATTTTATATTTTTATTGATATAGGGGTAAGAAAATTTAAAATAAAAATATGTCTGTATGATCAGTAAAACTGTTGTTAATACTTTTTTATTTACGAAAATTTCAATCGTTGATTATTATATCGTTAGATCAGATCCCTTATGGGGTAAAACTTTGGACTTAAGGATATATAAGTGGCGATGATTCAAAACGACACATTAGGTATTTAATTCGTAACAGTGTCTAGTACAGTCATTGACGATTGAAATATTTTAAAATTGGAACGTCAAGCACGGGTACGCGGGGTCGTACGGGGGCAAACTTAACGGAATATCGTGGAGCCGAAGCGTGCAGGCGCGGGGTGCGCGCACGTACCGTTGTGTGCGGCGAGGTGTGCGGGGTGGTGCGCGGGGAGGTGCGCGGGGTGGTGCGCGGGCGGCGCGGCGTGCGCGGGGTGGCGCGACACGGCGGGCGGCGCGTCGCGCGGCGTGTAGTAGAAGGCGTGCGGCTCGGATGCGCGGCCGCCGGCGCGCACGAACACCGTGCCTGCCACCGGCTCCGTGATGTCCGCGCGCTGGTACGGCGGCACGCAGCACACCAGGTGCGTCTGCCGACCAACACGAACTTACTGTTTATTTGTTTTTATGTTGCCTCTACGTAATTGACACTATAAGAGCATAGTGCTATGTGTAAACTATCAGTTAAATGTCACCTCATTTACTTATGCAAACAATGTGCATGAACCATACATTACATTACGATTTATTTCTTAATCACTACCTTAAAATAATTACTGCCTCGTCACTACATACGTTGACCGATCGGCTTACTTATTAGCCATTATTGTACAAACTCTTCACCTGTTGCAAAAATTCCTTGTCGGGAACCACTTCTTCCTCCCACGTCCCAGTTTCTCCTCTCACTCGGAAGACGACTCGGCTCTCCTTGAGGAAGTTCTTACCGAGCAGATACAGCTCGAGCCCGCCCGTCGCCGGACATGACATTAATGACTTGCGGCACACTTCAGGTACCCCTGGAGGTTGAGCTGCGAGAGAAGTAACGAATGAGAAACAGATCCTACATACTAGGACATTGTGATATCTATAAAATCAAACCGACTGCGAGTTTTAGTGGTAATAGCACCATCTTGTATCTAAAGGAAGAACTAAAAACTGACATTACTTGTGTAGATGGCACTTAGAAGACATCGTGTACTCATTTTAAAATGTCATTATGCGGCTCATTGAGTGCGTGCATTGCCTTATTAAGTGAGACTTTTGGTAGAGTGTAATACAGTCTTTATACTGTAACATGACTTTGATACAGGCAAGTTATAACTAGAAAATAGTTTGACCTTGAAACGTTGAGAGTAATGCACTAGCTTAAACGCTGCCTATTATGAAATGTGGAATAGAATGGCAAAGAAACAGTAATGAACTCACTGCAGATGATCTGCGTGGAGCAGACCTGCAGCGTCTCGGGTTGGCCGGCGCGGTCGGTGATGTCGCAGCGGAACACCATGCGGCAGCGCGTGGACTTCTTCTTGCCGCGCGCCGTGTGCGCGCCCGCGCCGCCGCCCAGCGCCTCGCCGAACCGGTGCTCCACGTCCACGTTGCGCTCCTGAGAGACATACACATTATCATACCACTCGGATATTGTATCACTGGGTTTTTTAACTTGATATTCGTAGTAGTAGCACTAAATTTTTATCTATGCTCAGCATATGGCAATAGACTCACCGCCGATTTCTCATAAAATAGGTAGAGGCCGAATTTTATCTGGTGTAAGGAAAGTAAGAGTTCAACACTCCTCTGTCTACTTCTTTGGGGAAATACAGATGTGTTGTTGTGTTAGAAATTTGTTTACTATCTCAACGCCAATAAAATATCTAATGAACACGACAGGTAAGTTTTTCGAATGCATCTGACTCGATTTTACGTCTTCACGCCTGGATCGTGGATAATTTGGACCAGCGTTATAAAATAGGTAATAGAATGTAGGACATTTCGGTTGAAAAATTCCCGATTCGGACATTAAAACTGAATCATTAAGAACTGGGATTCATCTATAAACTGTCGTATCGAAATAGATAAAGGCAGACATATTCCAACAATTCCGCCGGGCCACGCACCACAGCGAGCTGGCCGCGGCCGGCGGGGCGAGCATCGACCGAGATATCGCTCCACCGATAACAATAAATAGACGCAATGAGCACAAAGGGCAGTCCCGAGCCGCGCTGATAGCGGCAGCTTGGGATTTCTAGCTTTCCTTTGTATTTATATATTTATTTCTACCTAGGCTGTCTGCCTAATTGATCTTTTGGTTGCAAATGCAGCCCTTGATCAAGAGGTGTTCTGTTCTATCCCCAGTGTGGCAGGTTATGGCCATAACCCTTCTCATCCTGAGAGGAGGCATGTATCGAAGAGTAGAATGCAAAATAAATTTATGATGGTGACGTATTTGTGTTTGTATGTAGAACACCTGTAGGACCTCACCTTGAGTATCCCCACGCAGTCGCACGTGACCTGCCAGTTCTTGGCCGGCTCCAGATCTATCTCGATGACCACGGTGCCATCCTCCTTGCGCTCCTTGCACGGCGTCGAGTTCTTGCCGGACACGCGGCACGCCTGGTAGAACATGTGCGGCGCCACCCGACCCGTGTCTGTGCCTATGAATACCTGGACGCGATATCCATCTTTATTATTATTACACATAAGCGTGAATTTTTAGTGTTCCTAACGTTAGATTATGGCATTGAATTAATGGCTAGACTTCCATTGGATAGTAATACAATTTGCGTACGAATGACTGAAACATGTAAAGGGTCTGACCCCCGGGCGATGCTCAACCCGCATGCCCAGGGGGAGTATTATGCTCAAAACCCAGTACAGAAGTATATGAGGCATTCATGAGGGAAGGTCTAGGTCCAGCAGTGGATTGAGACAGGCTGATAATTGATGAATGTTATAACTATCTACATAACTAACCAACACAATCGAACTACCGACATCTGTTAAAATGTTCATGTCCAAAAATCTTTTAATGTACATTAAGTATGTAGCGAATTTCATTATTTCATATATACATAGACAAAATCATATAATTAGAAAAAAACGTATGGCGATGGTAGTGAGTTAAAGTTCACATTTACCTGGAGTACCGCAGGTTTGTCATAGCCAAGCAATTTCACCACTGGGAATCCATTCCCTGAATTGTCTTTGACAGCGCCTCGGCTGCCTTCAGTCTGGTACCTGGAAAATAAAACTAAACGTTCTAAAACTGAAGTGTTATCGTATGTGTAATAAGTGTCTGAAAAATTTTAGTAGTTAACCATAATATTTGATTGAGTTTTAAAGTAAGGTCTTACTCCAACTTACCTCGCTCTGTGCTGGGTCTCTGGCTGACATAGTATTTGTAATTCAACCGTGCCGTCCCTGGATTTGCTGGTGAGTGGTGCTGCAAGCCCAGGGGGACCTGAGTGCGTCATGGCTGCTAACGCTCTCCGCCTTGCTAGAGCTTGTGCGAGTTTCCCTCCATACTTCCCTCCCAGTTTCCCCCCCAGCTTGCCTGCCAGCTTGCCGCCTGCGCCGGACAACTTGCCGCCGCCGACGTACTTGCCGCTATTGCCCAACTTGCCGCGAGACCGACACGTGGGATCCTGAAACCTCTTGCCGGGCGTTTCGCTTATGGTGGG
>DWJK01007189.1:0-10021 GCA_018248815.1 Croniades pieria auraria
AAAGGTGATGGGTCGATTAAAAAAAAAAAATGTATCGTATTATACACTTGGAAAAATGTTAAATGTAACAAGCTTTATGTATCCCAAGCTTGTCATCGTTTTAACATATTGCAGGCCTGCAAAATTAATTTTATGTATTATTTTTATTTTTGCTCATTGTTTTATCTTTTAACCATTTGATACAGCTCTCTTGGAGTAAGAAGGGTTAAGGAGTTGATCTGCCACACTGGCAAAATAGAGACGACTAAACTTAGAGAATATTATGAATATTTATAAGGTATGCAGGTTTCCTTGTCATGTTTTATTTCATATCTATACCAAGTGGTATTTAACCCTCAAATGCAAGTATCCTTGTCGTTTCAAAATTCGAACGTCAGTCCTCTTGAGAGACTGAAACCTAAAAACTGGACTATCATTGCTAATTTAATTACTATTGATGTGTCATTTAATCATCACATATGAAATTAATTATGCAATTAAGAAAGAAATAATACAAACCATCCTAACAGTGTATAAACGAATACTCAGTTGAATAGAATATTAATAGGACCGTTATTAGGTATGGTCTTCGTTCAGTAACCCAGTTTGGAAGGTTATTTTAAAATCCACTTATAAATGACCGACTTACAACTTCCTCCTATTGGTTCCAAGCACGTCGGCCAAGAATATCCGCAACCAGTCAGTTGTAAACACAGCCTGCACTCCTTTTAGATGCGGTCCAGTGAATTTTGAACATTATTTCTTGCCTTCTCTGCCTCTCTTGCCTGTCTTACTTACAGAACTTATATGTCAAGTCGCGGTGTTTTATATATAGTCGTTATCGGACTAGGCACAAGTAAGTCCAGAGCACACTGATTCCATTTTCGTTCTGCAGACTAAAACTACTAACTTATTACACACTAAGTTATAGACCACTCCGAGCTTACGACGCATATTTTTAAAGTACTGGCATATAACAAATGATCAGTAAAGTTAAGCAACACAGCAACGGTTAATATTTGACGGGTAGTAAAATATTTGGAACCAAGTACTACATAGTGCCATATGACCGATATGATGATGAAAGTTGAAGATGTTCTAAAAACATTAGACATACTGAGATCATTTAGACATACGAGTGTGAGCTGTTTTCTCCTGTTTTCATCGAGCAACCTATCCTGGTTCAAAGCTTTGTAAATCTAAAATACGCCAATTCGAAACTTCCGTGTCCAATACTCGTAAGGCACTATGTTGGGTCATACCTCCCCGTAATCAAAACCTCATATAGCAGTCACAAACAATACAATGGCTGTATTGACTCAATGCAGCTGTAAAGTCATGACAAATATTGCATTTTAAATGCTGTGACAATCTACATACGCGATTAGACAGTTTCTTGTAACTAATAAAATATCTAATTTTTTTTTATTATCTTTCAGGGTGCTACAATAACAAACCGAATAAGGTTTACGTTCTCTATAATATGATTTAATATAAATTCACCTTGCACTTAGACCTAACCTCATCACTCTCACTCATCACCTGACATGATAATGATGATATTCATACTGCAATGTTCTATAATATATAACAACTATACATAAACTTACTAATCCATTAGTATTCGAAGCATCGCATGTTATTTACATTTCGAGCTCGTCAAATTGAGTCCTATTCCGTTTACAAATAAAACGCACACATACTTAGCAGAGGCACGCTCCGTTGAGCCGTGTGTGAAAAGAATCGTTGTATCAGTTACGGCAGGGATACATTGCTGGAGGTACGCCAACCCTGATGTATTTGTGTGTCATTGAATGTTGATAGCTTTTTCAATATTTAATGTAATTCTACTCGATGCTGCAAGCGAATATCTAACAAGATTGTGTTGTAAGCGACTTACAGGATCAACATATTTATATTTAACTGAGCGTAAGATTTCAGTGGTTTTTTGTATGACATATCGTCTTAAACCATGTTTAATGAAGTTTTAAAAAATTTAGTAGCTGGACAAAATTGACCTCTTTACGTCTCACCGAAGACGGGTTTTACCGCAAATGCGGGGCCTTAAATTAAGATTTGCTATTGGACTTTGTTATAACTTTACTTTATCGACCCGGTGGGATGACGATCAGCGAAAGGCTGCAGGCAGATGCTGGATGCGACAAACCGAGGACAGGGCGCGATTGCGCTCATTGGGAGAAGCCTATGTCCAGCAGGGGACTGAGATAGGCTGATGATGATGATGGGACTTTAATACTTAATGTTAATTAAATCCTTCAACGTATGCTTCAATAGTTACAGCTTTACATGTGTATAAAAGCGTAGGTATGTATATGTTTGTGAGTGTGCGTATCAGCTGTGTTTTCTTTCTGATCAAATGGCCGGTAGATGTCTCAATATGTGTTTAATTATATGAATTGGTTGCAACGAAAATTGAAATTTGCGTAACCCGCGTGGTTATCTGCTTATATCTTTGCATATAAATAGCAAAACTGAGGAGTATTACTTACAAAAATCCTTACTAGAGTGGATATGACATTCGTACTTAAATAATGTACTAGATAAATGCCCAAGATTTAGTATTTCAACGAAGATTTAATTGTTTTTAATTCGTTCACGGTTTGCCGCTGGTTTTAGCGTTACTCTTGTGACTTATCGTTAGAAATTATTGTTACAAGGTTAATTAAATTTAATAGCAAAACTTAATTACCGAATACGAATTTAGATGACGTACGTTTAATCGATTTTCTATTTCTCGGGTTACATTAGCTATTCCTATCGATGTAATCAAATGACCCATGGTATTCTAAGTATAGACGCTTTCAAGGCCATAAAGTCAAGGCTATGAAGGTTCTATTCGATGAATGAAACTCTCAAGTTTCAGTTTATATGAGGCCGGTGTAAAAAAAATTAAAATTTAATCCTTTTGGGGTTAACTATTTAGAAGAATTTTTACTATTTTAATATTAAATGTTTCGTGAGTATTTATACACATAATTAAAAATGAATGATAATAAATGATATGAATATATTACTACATATTATAATATGAACTAGTTTAAAACCGGCCTTTAAATGCAGTCCTTCGTCATGAGTGTGCTGCTTGCAGCGAGATCGGCTTCTGTTAAGTAAGACCGGGAATAGGCCCGAATTCACTTGGACTATCCAAAAAAAACATACACGAGTTAACCTGGTACATCATTTGATCACGTATTTATTAATATATTACACCATATTTCGTTGTTCTTATTATGTATCAGTCACTTTACCTTTTTAAACTTATCATTTTATCAACTTATCATTTTTGTCAAATTCCATTAACTGTCGCATCTCGTAACATTAAAATATAACGTATCATGTCTAAATTTGAGCGCAGTCCTAAATTCCACAAAAATAAACACTTCTACGGTTAAATGTCGTAATGAATGGTTAAACAGCGAATCGCTGAATATATTCATTTCACCGCGATTAAACAACACGCGATTTTAGCATCAACAGTGTTCTCCCTTTTATTTTACATTCTCACATCTTCATACCGCTGACGAAGATTGCCCAAAGTGTAATACCGTCCCGTAATATATCTTAGGGGTGTTGCGTAACGAAATAATTTCCTCGGTAATTTCACTCCTCGGTAGCCGGAAGGCACACCCTTTCCCGTGATAATGGTTATACTTACCATAGGATTTAGCTTTTGATAGCTTATTTGGTTACCGCAAAACGATTTTCGATGTATGTAGCTTTTGCATGTTGGGAAAAGTCATAAAAAATGCAAGTAACTGATGAATAAATATTTTATCAGCATTTCTTTTAGACACAGTAATGAAAATGTGCTGAGCTTCGTAATAATATGGTTTTAAAACCAAAATGTGTAATCAAGAAAGAAATGTAACAGAAGGATGATGTTCTAACATTACAAAGAAGCTTTTAGCCGTAACTGTTTTAACCGTAGCATGAACATTGCAGTGCATAATATAAATACAGGCCTTCAAGGCAATCAAGCAGTGATAGCCTAGTGGTTAAGAAATCAGCTTCTCATTCTGGAAATGCTGGATTCAGAGCCATGGCGCGCGTCTCTTTACAAAAGTGCGTTTTTATCTCTAAATATCACTTGCTAACGGTGAAGGAAAACATCGTGAGGAAACCTGCACAACTTAGAATTAATATAAGAAAGAAATTTCTAAGGTGTGTGAAGTCTGCCAACCCGCACTTGGCCAGTGCGGAAGACTATAGCCTTAACCCTCTCAATATGAGAGGAGACCCATATCCCACCAGTAGAATGAAAAATGGGTCGATTATTATTATTATTCTTATTTTAAGGCAGTTAAAACAGTAGCAACCTCTCTCTTTAATTTACGAATGTCTGAAGACAACACTAACCCATTACCACCAGTTTTACCACTTAAAAAGAAAAGTCATTAAGAAAACCGCATACAGTATTCGAAACCCATAAGGGTTCCTAGATTATTTCTCAGATAACTGAGAAATAATCTAGGAAGCACATGTGCATGTATTTATAAGTAAATTAACAAATACAATGTTGATACGATGTAATGTTACAAACATATGTAATGTTGATACGATGTAAAGTTACAAACATAAAGTCGCGAAATGTTGCGAAATAGTTAAATGACAGATTTGTGTGGTATAAATCAAATTTTACGAGACGTGTCGTGTGAGGAAACACAAAGTTGATGTAACGTAACATAAACCCGATAATAAAGTATACTATAGGTATAAAATACTTCTGCGTACGATAGAGTTGTTACGAAACGAGTTTTTTTATTGATAAAACATCAAGGGTTATTTGGATCCTACTGGCGCAAGGTATGTTTTTTTTATTTAGTCTAATAAATAGGCAGACGGCCCACCTGCTGGTAAGTGGTCACCATCGTCCATGGACACTTGTAACACCCGAGGAGTGGCCGATGCTATGCCGGCTTTAAAGGAGAGCTCTCTTCGCGCTTTTCTTGAAGAGTCCCATGTCATAATGCTCTGGAAAAACCGCGGATGGAAGCTCATTCCACATTTTGCAAGTGCGCGGCAAAAAGGATCGTGAAAACCGAACTGTGAAGGACCGCCACAAGTCCAGTCCAGTGCAGAAGAAGGGTGACACGGGCACTAGGTCGAATAGTTCTTCGGAACACTCGCCATTGTAGAGCGGGTAGAACACGCAGAAGGAGTCCAAGTCCTTAAGTATTTAACTCATACTATATGTGATTTCTTTATGAATGTTTAAAAATTTAACATAACATGCGCATACGCGCATGAAGGGGTAGGCAGAGGTGTATAGCAAAGTTCCGCGTTTGACTGTTACGTTTCACTTCTCGCAATGGAATAGGAGATGAGCCTATTGCCACACACCGGGCATTGATCCATACTCCGAGACACTACTAGAAATAATAAATTAGAAAAACCTGATCTAGGAATACAACTCAGAACCTCTGAATCAGCAGTCGCGCTTGCAACCTCTCGACCAACGAAGCGTGATGCTATGTTATGTTATATTTATCTAGGAAGGTAAACTTACACCTGGGGAACAAGAAACTTAGGTTGGCTCGCTTTCCTTTTAAGCGAACGCACAGCTGAACAACTGGTTGTAACTAAGTTAGGAAGTTTTCATACTAGCGTCCCACTCGCCGAGTGGGTACATGCGGCTACTTGCGTGTTACTATTTGTAGATATTGAAAGTTTTGTCGTCTCGAGTAATGGTGAGTGTAAATGTAAGCGGCTTGGAATTACAATTATTTAAAATATGTTTAAGCATGTACATTAATGAAGTCTGAATTTGAAAAGAAAACATATTATCGTCGCGAAACAATTGTTATAGAGGTTATTAAAGGTAACTACTTGGAGTGTCGATATACGCAAAGCGGCTGGTAGCGGTTGGATTCGAAGAGCTGAAGATCGAGCTCTGTGGCGTGTTATTGGAGAGGCCTATGTCCAGCAGCGGACGGGAGTAGGCTGATGATGATGATGTAGATCGTGAAATTAAATCCAGATTAGTTTCATGTAAGCAGTGCGCCTGCTCATACTATGCTGCTTAACGGCAATTTTCAAATTGTGCCATTCTATTAATTTTTGTCATTCAATTGCCTTTATTGAAAAACTGCTACACTACGGCTTTTGTGAATGACCTCAATTCAGTATTAGTTTACTATCTTCACCTGTGTTTTCGTTCCGCTGTTGAACAGGGATCTTTGCTTCATTATTAATTATGACATTATCCAACTATTATATGGGACAGTTGTGACTTAAAATTGAATGATAACTTCAATTTGTTACATTAGATAAAACCATATTGTTCATATTGAAGTTTACATGCTGTTCATATTGAATGTTGCATGTTTATATTGAAGTTTACGATACCCATTTAACCACGAGCTAAATACCGAGACAAGGCAGATTGCAAAGATACGGGATAAAAAAAAAGATTGAAGTTTACTTCTTGGTGCGTTCCATCTAAGACTGGACATCGAGTTCAGAAACAACATGGCGGCATTGGCCGCTCAACCGTGACAAAATAAATAACGTCAGCATGTCGCATTGCCAAGCGTGACGCGCCTATAACCGCTGACTATGGGAACGCCATTAAAATTATATACCCTGCAGGCAGCCATACATTATTCATCTTTCTTATTCAAAAATATATGTATGTACGGTATACAATCCAACGCTAAATACTACTGAAATGTATACAAAAATTCGATGACTATTGTTGAAAGTTGACTATTATTGTGTTGACTGTTACTAAAGGAAATATTCATGTTGAAGGATTTAGGTATCGAGAAAAATCAAGATTCACCTACCTTGACCAGATAGGTCAGATATTAGCTGAGAGGAGCAAGAAGTCTCCGAAATCAACATACATTTATGAAAAGCGTGATGAATGTAAAAGCCCCTAGGTCTGGTAGGATAGAGATATGACATTTGGTGCCCTCTACCGACCCGTAAGGACCGTATAAGTAAATTTAAACAAATTTACATAAGCTTCCTATTTCTTTCTGAATTTGAAAAGGTATTACGTTAGAGAACGATAGTGAAGCAAATGAATGTCCACAGCTGAAAACATCGAGCGCTATGCCTAATGTGATTGACTTGATTGAATTCGTGGTCACGTAAGACATTTAATACTCCATATGGGGTAGTCAGAGAGCATCGAATGAAAAATAGATTTGTCCTTACAGACCTGTAATGTTATGCTTTTTAAACGATTAATACTCTATATATGTATATATGCACGCCGGTTTTGGAGATTTCTGATTCTTCTATCATATGAAATGGAAAAATCTGAACTTTTCCTTCCAACACTATAATTCTTGGATTTACAACTCCCCCGATGCTGACTTTTTATATTCCTCCGAATCCGCCTCCTCGCAGATTCAAACAAGTTCGTAAATAAGCTGTTGGAGTCGCATATTCAACGCTGGAGTTGGTCCATAAATTATATTCTTGTCTCTTTCATGTGAACGGGATGCTCCAAAGCAAGAGCGAAACGCAGGATACGTTGAATACGAAAGGATTTAGCTGAGGCCTCATCTATTGCATCGCCAAATCTTATTCCCATATCAAAATTTATGTCCCTCATAAATTTTGCTCGGACATCAGTCGCTGCAAAAATTCATGTACCTAAATGAAAGTTATTTTATACTAAGTAGAAAAGCTAAATAGGCTGTTATTTTACTGACTGATTGTACTTGCTGAAGCCGTAAAACATTAGGAAAAACAAACTAAAATCTACGATTCGGTATCAAGAGTGAAAGAACGTTATATCCAGCAGAAATATTATTTTATTGAGCCATATGAATAAAATACTCTTTTACTATTAAATGTTTCGTGAGTATTTATACACCTAATTAAAAATGTAACGGCTTAACTCACGTACGTTTTTCGGAATTGCCCAACTAGTTTCGGACCTGTAAGAGGTCCTTCCTCATGAGCACCCGTCGCGACCTCGCTGCAAGCGACGGATGCTCATGAGGAAGGACCTCGTACGGGCCCGAAACTAGTCGGGCAATTCCGAAAAACGTACGTTAGTTAAGCCGTTACATTTTTAAAATATTCTTTAAATATAATAATTAAAATATCGGTTCGGTTTTTTATTTATATATGTAGTTTTTGTAAAATATTTTTTCGTTACCAAAATAGAAAACGTTTCTTACAACATACAAACAAGAGAATTAAAGACGAAATAAACAATGCAACAGAGCCGAAGATCGAGCTCAGTGCCGTGCTCCTCGAGAGCCCTAAGGCCAGCAGTGAACGCACACAGACTGATAATGGTAATGATGATGAAATAACATAAAACATTAAATAAAAGACAGGAGAGAAGCAGTTCAAAGATCGAATTATGATGCATCGTTAAAGCCACAACCGTGACAGTGACGGATCGAGCACGGATTGCTCGAAACAGGGGCAAATCCGAGGTCTGACGTCGGGAGGATGCGGAGATGACTGATGTCGATAAGCTTTCATTATTGAGTATATGTCTGGTGTAAGACAATTTCAATTTATCTTCAATTTCACAGCATGAAAGCTCTTGGTGTACGACATGGATTTGACTCTCAGAGTAAGGCTGAATTTCAAACTAATAGGCTATCCCTGCTTCTTGTAAATAATCGTTACTCGTATATAAGCATAATCGTAAATAAGCAGTTTGTTTTAGTTTGTAGACGATAAGGATGCTTACGTTCATGTGTAAGAGAGACGAGGTGACATGTATGTAAAACGTAACATCACGCGTGTAAGCCCCGAAGAAGTAGGCAGAGGAGTGTAGTAGACTCCCACGTTTCATCAGTTACGTTTACGTCCCATGGAATACGTGGTGAGCCTATTACCATACACCGGACACAGATCCAAACTCCGAGTCACTACTAGAAATTCTAAATTAAACAAATCCAATAGTACCCGACCCGGGATTTGAACCCAGGACCTCCCGATAGGCAGGCGGCATGTATATACTTTACTAGGTTAGGTATATCGACTTAGTTATCTATTTATTTCTGTCGTCAACTGGAGCATATACGCTATATAAGGTTGTAAATAACTATACAACTTTTCTCATTACACATACTCGTAAAATAGTCATTGAACGCTTAAACCATTGAACGAACTGTTTTGAGATTAGAAAAATATAAGTTCCCTAATGGTGACAAGTCATTACCTCATCATGAAATAAATAGCTTTCAGCGCGTAATTTTCATTTAAACTACAGCCGTGGCTGGATTAAATACAACTTTTATCTGTTTTCGATGTGAAAGTTTCGTTCAATTAATTTTATACGTACCGTGATGCTGCGGCTCAAATGCGCAGTGACCTATACAAGATGGGGCACGATAAATAGAACAAGATTTGCACCTTCATTTACTATCACATATAGAAATCGACGGTTAAATTTTATGGTCTAGTTTATTATAACAAAAATTTTCATATTGCTTTTAATATCTCTAACGAGTTTGCTTAAAGAGTTCCAACCCGTACTGGGTCAGAGAAAACCTGTAACCACCAGTAGAATGATAAAATGTTGATAATAAAATAGATATAACCAATTGAAATAACCGAGTCATATTCCAAACAGACAGATATGTCCCAACCGCTGGAGACATTATCCTGTTACGTTGATAATCTCGTCTGGTGTCCAACGTAAGCCCCAGCTTGAGACTGCCACCAGATAAGACAACAATTCTTCGTTGTAACATATTACATTTGATCTATGCTTAATTTAAAAGCTGTTTATTAAAATAGTAATTTAGGAAATGTATCAAATACAGAATTAAGCAAACATATTTCTATAAAAAAAATATGTTCAGTTTAGCTTTTTATACTTTCATAAATTCTTTTACCAAAATCGCCAAATAGAAAAAGACGAATCCATAAGAACGCCGAGAAAACGATTTAATTTACATTTAAGTACAATAAAATAGAACAAAATTATATTATTAAATGATAATTCTCGAACAGCAGCAGCAATAAAAGCAGTGATAGCCTAGTGGTTAAGAATTCAGCCTCTCACTCCGGGAGTGCTGGGTTCAAATCCATGGCGCGC
>DWJK01007190.1:0-10020 GCA_018248815.1 Croniades pieria auraria
TTGGAGGTCGTTGGGGGAGGCCTATGTTCAGCAGTGGACGTCCTGTGGCTGAAATGATGATGATGATGATGATGAGTAGGGGTAGGGGTACAAAGATAGAAAAATATTAAGAAATGTAGAAGTTCACTAGAAGGCTATTTAATGGCCTTTGACGTCTAAACAATGCCACCGAAGAACGTGACACAGGTTTTGCAGTAGCTATTGTGTTACAACCTATAAACTATGAAAATATCACCAATATTATATTTATTTTCTAAAGTTATCAGAATTCACCCTTAACTCCGGGGGGTGTTGGCCATAAATTCCGGTGATCATCTCTTACCTTACAGAATTATGCGCGCTTTTGAAATAAATATCTCTTGTTAAAGCGGTGAAGGCAGGCTTAAGGGGATTCAAACTTTATCTTGCCCAAGCCCAATCCTAACTATCCTGCACGTTTTGCGCCATAATATATGACAGTCGAGGCTCTAACGACCGGATGGTCGCGGTATAGCGCAGTCTGTGCAGGCATCGCGTAGGCGACCCAACAATTTGGGCTTCAAGATCTCTAATCCTAACGTCTCGCGTGGACATCATGAGCAAAATCTTCCGCTATCAGGGATATACTGCTGTGTATTGATGAATAAAAATATCGCGAGGAAGGCTGCACACTTAAGGGTTCTCCATAATGTTGACTCAGGAGTACGATACCTGGTAATAAGAGGAGGTGTAAGGTGTGAGCGGTATGAGACACCACCTACGGTCTTGCAGGTGCAAAGGGACTCGCCCCTCAAAGCCGAAATAAAATAAAAGAAAAGTACGAAGAATCCAAAAATGCACGCTACAGGTTTTTTTATAATTAATAAATTTGATAATATTTTTTTATTAATTAAATTAGAAAATTCCCAACTCTTAACTGGTATCCGCTATAACATATTGAAAATAATGCAAAATGCAGAATGAGCTTCTATCCGAGGTTTTCCCGGAACATTATAACATGGGGCTCTATAAGAAAAGCGCAGAGATCCCACTTTCGACGCCCGTACAGCATTGGCCACTCCTTGAGTGTTGCAAATGTCCATAGACGACGGTGACCACTTACTAGCAGGTGGTCCACTTGCATTTTGCTAGGCTAAATATATAAAAAAAAATTGTATTTCGACATTTTTTAAAAGATATTCTAGTATTTGGTGCACAAAAGCATTTGAGTGAAAAATTAATGAAATCATAGGTATCTTTTTTCATTTTCTTTTATTAACATTTTCTCATTTTTATCGTTTCTGCTAATTCGTTTATATTTAGTGTGGCAACATAGGCGTTAAGCTGCTATCGTGGAGAGTCTTCAGTCAGAGACGAGGCATAGCTCGGGACTTCCCATTATTCGTTCAGTAAAACCAAAAGTGGAAAATTTCTGTTTCTTTAAATTTTCCTTTTTTTCATTAACGTTTAATGCGCAAAAGAAATATAAGTAAAAAGTTCGTTTTTTCTTTATTAATAAAAAATTGGTTTTTTATTTTATGAATTCCTTTTCTGGCGTGATCAAGCTTCGCGAAAGTTTAGGTCTCGCGCCGCCACCGTTGGTAATCAATACTTGGCCAACGTGAGAGATTATGGCCGTACCTAGGTTGGTACGGCCTTTCCATTCCGAATAAAGATGTGTCCAACTGTAAAACGAATAAAGTTTTGATGATTATGATGAAATACTGAATATCCATACTTCTGGAGAATGGGTTACGTATTATAGAGGTAAAGCTTCTGCGGAGAAAGCCATGTGGATTCTATGAATGAATTAATTATTTCCAAACTACCCAACAATAGCTAATAATGTGTAATTCTATTTAGGAAGCCATTAATTATGATCCATATATTTTAAAAGGTATATATTAATCTATTTATGTTATAAGATAGATATTTATGTATATAGGTACTGGCGTTGCATACCGAACTCGTGTGGATTTCAGTATTAAGAGGCAGCGCCATCTGGAATTAAACCCGGATTATGCCATTTGATTACATAGATAATTACATAGATAATTTCGACATGAAATCGGGCTTATAGGGCTAACTACCCTTGTACCTTTAGCTCGAGACCAGAATTCGAGTTACGGTATTTCCTGTCTGTCGTAAAAGGCGACTAAAGGGAGACTCTCGAAGTCGTAAGCGATTAGAGTGGAGCCCTCCGTCTAGCGCAGAGGAAGGCCACCGGGGAGGTTATAGTGCGGTACTAATCCCACATGATTCGGGAATTCTACCAGGATACTGGGTAGCTTTTGAAAAGTAAAGTTAAAGTTCCCCCCTCGATAACAAAAAAAGGGCTAATTACCTTATCATCCATATAATAATCATGAATAATGAATGTATCATTACCTGTTGTAAAGGTTTCACTTCGATTAATTTCGTTTTTCAAATAATTGAAATAAGTTGACACGTGATTTAAGCCGTAACATTTCTATCCATTGAAATGGAGTTCCGATAATCACATTTTTTTTTGTTCCTGTGACTACGCAGTACAGGGACTTTTATTCAGCGAAATACATGCGCTTATGAAGCACCTAAATAAATTATAATAGGGTGAATAATTGTACTAAATTCCACTGACGTTTGATTTCGCTAGTTCCTCTGTGGCTCCAGTGGCGCAATTGGTTAGCGCACGGTACTTATAGGACAGTGTACGTGTGAGTAATGCCGGGGTTGTGAGTTCGAGCCTCACCTGGAGCATATTTTTGGAAAAAAAAGTGTAAGAGTCATGTCTATGCATTTATTTATTTATCCCTCCATATGTGGAGAATTTCAAATCCAACGCTGACGTGGCTGTCTCTCCAACCCCTAACACATACACAAACACACACACACACATACAATCAGCCTGTCATCGTCCACTGCCGGACATGGGCATCTCCAAAGGCACGCCATTGAGCTCGATCTTCTGCTCTACGCATCCAACCACTGCCGGCCGCTTTGCGCATATCGTGGAATTATGTTGGAAATTAAAGTAATAACTTTTTTCCTTGGAAGTAATGAACTGTCTGCAGGTGGGATTCTAACAGAAAAAACAGTTATTCCAGGGTTTGCAGTATTATATTTAAGTCGTATATAAGATCCCTTGATATGTCGCAGAATTGAAACTTTTGTTGAACCCTTGTTGCTAAGCGTTGAATTTGATTATCATAACATGTTCTATCCCCTTGAGTTTTCCTAACATTCATTAAATAGGTTCACTTTTAGATCATAGAACTTTAACGGTTACATTTTGTGTAGGTATTATATATTTCCTTAGAATTCGAATCTAATTATGTAAGTATCGATTAAGCTATACCACCTGGGGATTTTGCGAGTGTCCGAAAGCTTCGCGAGAACTGGTAAGAATATGAACCTTAAGCTTAATGCTAGTTTATAATGGAAATGTACCTATAACGCATGATAGTTGCTAAGGGGTTATTTTAATTAAGAATGCACAATAAACCAGGTGAAAAATGGAAAATTTAATCCTTATTTAAATAATATATTACTATTATAAATATTGACTAATTAAGGAATGCGTGTTTTTAAGGCTCGATTGACTATGGGTGTCAACAACACAAATGCGCTTCACACGACACCCGTATTGGCAGTCGTGGGAGGTGTTGGCTGCGTGAACATGAAGGAGGTAGCGTTTTGGAAGAACTGCTTCTTAACAAAGTCTGTGGTGGCCGACTGAAGGTTCTCCTTGGCACCGAATTTACACTTGACATAGCAATACAGGTTTGAACCCGTAAGGGTCAAGGCTATGAGCACCACGAGCTGAAAAATAGTAGATGCAATAAGCGACCATTTTCATAAAATACACCTATCTGATGATGAATATTGTAAATATTAATGCTAAACAAGTTGTTGAAACAAAATATTATTAAATTACATTGGCAGACTATAATAATGGAGGTCATATATTTCATAACCTTTTAAAGATATTTGGCTTTATAAGTCTGTCAACCCGCACTTGCCGAATATGACTGACTCATAGTCATAACTCATAGTCATATAGTTAAAACAGTCTTTAATATTTCTCAGTCTGAGAGGAGACGCAAAGGTTCGTGATGATTTGGTTTCATAATACTACAAGATGTTTGGAAACATTACCATCCACTTAAACTTAAGTCCAAAGAGGCATATGATGAAAAAGCCAGACCAGATCATGGGACAGAGGATCAACCCCAGCCAGAACAATCTGCTCTCGTTTCTGTTCACGCGATTCTGCAATAAAAAATACGTTTATTTAGGAAACAATATTGTTATAAAATGAGTGTTGCCATCAAATGTTTCAGAAAAGCTAGGCAAAATTATTTCCAAGTAGTTGATAGTATGTACACATAGTACATACATACTCGTACATGCGGCAGGAAGCATCAGTCGGCGTGTAGAAAGATCAATAAGAAGACAAATAGTAAAATAATACTTAGAATATTACCTGTTTTGATTCAAAGACCCAATGTGACTTGCCCTCGTCATCTACATAGTTCCACCATCGCAGACCGACTAGGAGACGTCCTGGAAATGGAAAAACACATTCAATCAGCAAAAGGGTACGAATTTTTCGTATTGAATATTTTGTGTTAAATATGTGCCAGATAATAGCAACACAGATACACTACTTACCACTAATATTTTTTACAGTCCAAAAATCTGCAGACAGCAGCAGTATGATGAGTACAAAGCTGGCTATGAAGGAGTCTGAGAACAATCCACACAGGATGTACACCACAATGGCTGCACTCCGGAATATCAGGTGAAAGAATACTATGTAGGGGTGACTGAAAAGTTATTAAATTTAAATGACAATTTGTGAAAATATGTATTTTAGATGTTAATTATAAAATTACATTTAAAAGCATTAATTACAAAGGATATTATATATTTATTTCTATTGCAAATGCACCATGATTTACATTCCGCCTGGTTTAAGCTGTCTATTGCTGCCCTAAAATTAAAATCGAATTTAGAATTGGAATGCAAGTTCTGTTTAATTTAGGTGTATGTTTGTTTGTCAGGCATACTACTTTTACTGTGCTCACCTATAAGGGTTCTTTCAAACCAACCAGGTAGGAGAGATTAAAGATTTATTTTATATTTGAACAGTTTTAGGGCAAAAAGATGTTTGTTCGCTGTTCTAATGCATTCAGGGCTAAACAATAAAAGCAAACGACCAACTACTCTAGGTATGCTCTTTATTGCTCGGCTGAGCAGACCTTTTCTTTTTTGCCCACTCATTCAACCTGCTACCTGTGTCAACAGCCATGGTTTTGCCCAGCCGGACTAATGGCTCACTGAGCTTCAAGCGAAACATACTCTTACTGCCGGTCAGTTCTACAGACTTGGTTTGTTACGTAAATGGCTGCTGAGGGTGAAACAAAGAATACTCTCTGCTGCTTTCCATGTTGGTAAGTGAATGGACCATAAATGTTCATCAGTTTTCATGAAAAATTATTACAAAACTTGGTTACCGATAATTTAAGGCTATAAAATAGCTGATACTAAGAGCACAACCAACATTACACATCATAATAAAGATATCAAAAGTCATTTTTAAGCATACACCTCTTCAGGTAGCACATGATGGAACAGTGTATTGACAAGTGCACAATGACTTTAAAGATTCCATTGAATCTATTTTTGTTGCTAAGTCTACATAGATGTACAGTACCTGAGGACATCAATATTAAAAGTTTACAAATGATCTGCATTTTAATATAGGCTTGTATTAACAGCTAAAAATTTTTTATTTTCGCAGTTAGTTCTAAAATACAAGACTTGCAGTGGAGTTTGCCTGTATACATGCTCATATATATATATATATACATATATGTTCACATTGATATTAAAATGTACTAAAAAATCATGAAAAATTTTAAATGGGAACACTTAAACTTTTATTAATAAATTTTCTGGTGACTAATTAAAAATAGTACTGTTACAATACTCAATTAAAGAAATATGTGAATAGCTCAGTTTTACCTACTTGGATATCTATCATGCTTCCATTGATGACAAAACTTACATAAACTGTTTAGTAGCGTTATCCTCTTCTCCGAAGGCGATGGTGTCATCATCCATCAACGGGACCTGAGGCACAGTGGGCTGTAATAGCGCATTAATAGTTCTATGTCAGCCAAGCCGTGCAAAGCCATGAAAACACTAGCATCTCAGCTGTAAAGATCTATATAACTGATCAACCTATTATCAAAAATGAAGAGGACTGACTGAATTTCAGAACAAAAAACTAGCACAACGCAAACAGCAATATGATCATTTCCATTACAGAATTACATCTTTAGATATCTGTTGAGTACTTCCCTTATTAGAGATGGATGAAGTTTGAGAGTAATTTGGGTATTACCTGACAACCCAAAGTGACAAAACATATTTTAAATCTTAATATTTGATAATAGAAAAGCAAGTCATGGTTTAATATTAAAACTAGTGGAATAACACTTCCTGTTTAAATTATATTATTCTTCATATAAAATAGTATCTTCCAGTAATCAATAGAACTGAACTGTCTCCATTGCGACTTCGCTGCAAGGGGTGGGTGGCTCATGAGAAAAGACCTCGTATAGTTCCGAAACTAGTCTGACCATCCCGAAAAACGTATGTGAGTTATGCCGGTACATTTTTTTAATCATGTGTACTCACGAAACATTTAATAGTAGAACTGATTACCATTACTTGCCTATGAGCATAGCTAGCAAGACAAATGTGTTTGATCAATGTAGACATGAAATATAAGCTCTAATTTAGTGTAATGTTAAAAAACCACTTTCCAAAGTTAAAACAGTACAAAACAAAGACAATATAATGCATAATAACAGATTTTCAGAAATGTCATATATTCATATTTTGAGGTATGTAACCTCTTATTTATTTATCTTAACTACTAATAATGAATTTTATTTATTTTTATTCTTATTTTGCAATAACCAAAAATTTTCAATTCTAACTTAAATTGGTGACTCATCTACAAATATTTACTTTTCAAAGGTTACTATCCATCTCCATACAAATGTCTGTAAGATCAATGATTGTCATGTCCCAAATGAATAATTTATGTTTCATCATTCTACTGTAATGGAAATGAATGAAATATTAGGCATGGGCCATGTTTAATATATTAATATACACACATACAGTTAAGGATTTAGCATTGTAAAGGATTTGTGTGCTTATAGTACTAAAAACACATTTAAGTAAAAATTTCTCTTCTAGAAATAAATTTAGATGAGACAAGCTTATGTTTAAGATGGGATGATGTAAACGAATACAAATACGAAGGCGACTATAACGACATGTACTTTGGTAGTCGTCGCTACATTTCCTTTGAATACGAAACTAACATCGACTGCTACAAATTAATCTAACGCGACATGTATTGCCATCTTTACATTCGTTAATAATAGTACTGAAATAGCCAAAACAACTGTATGATACACAACATGGTTAATTACATGTAATTTCAATGAATCACTATTTCATTAAGTTTTGGAGCTGAACAAATTTAAATTATCAAACTTACGGTCGCCGAGTTCATATTAAATGTTATATTGAACAGTTGGAAATGTTCCTTTCATACGGTTCTATAGTAGAATGATAACGCCTTATTTTACTAATTACATCAATATTTTTCTCAGTATTTAAGTCCTCCTGTATATATTTGCTATTGTATACGTTTCCAATTACATCAAAATCAGTTGTCAAAGTTGTCAAACTCAGCCAGTGTAAGTTTTAAAAAGGTCCACTAGCCTCACAACTCACTGTTTTGGCCACGAAACTATTTCAAGACACACGTCAACTATTAGTGCATATGAATTATAATATGTTTAGGGTTTAAGTTGCTGCATCGTTGATCAAGTAGTTGGCAGGGGGACTGCTCATGGAGATGTTCTGAGTTTGATTCCAGAGTCGGGTACTATAAGGTTTTTTTAACTTGAAATTTCGGGTAATAATGGCTTGAAGTCCCGGCTTCTGTACGATATATGGTAATACGGTCATTCCAAATTCCAAGGCTACACTCCACCTCTATCTACCTCTTTGAGAAAAGCAGACATGGTTTAAGTTCATAACCTAATATGTACAATCGTCTCGTCTAACTTTGACATATCTGTTTGGAGTACGTCGATTTAACGATATGGAATATTTTATTATAGTTCGAAAAATACATTCCGTTAGTTTTCTGTTTTAAAATGTTTCAAACAGTCACGTTAAAATATTTTTATTTTATGAGTATATTTTTATCAGGCTTGATTTCTAATTTGAGTAGAAATTTTATACATCTAATATCCATATATTATCTAATAAAATCGTGTTTCATGTGTTAGCGCAATAGGTACCTACACATAATCTAGATGATTGACGATACACGATTGATCAAAGAATGAATAAACAGAAAATGGCGATAAAATCTTAGATATCATACAATCATATGGAGTATTATGATACATATGAAGCCTAAAGCAAACAAAAATACTAAGAAGATCTGATAAATATGATATTTTGTTTAAGAACGAATTGCGCATAATGGTGACCTTCGTATGTTCCTTTACATTATAATCAATTTCGTACTGAATCGATGCGATATCGATTATACCTCTAATAGATTTAGTTGTGTATCGTATAGATAATTCATGGGCGATACGATTAGTAGTAACATAAGTAGGTAATTTCTTTATTTTTTCTGGACTCACTAACAAAATTATTTTAAAATTCACAAATTACAATATGTTTACGAAAGAAAACGTAATTAATAATTTATATAGCTATTTTTAACGTAATTAGAGAATTATTGGTGTAAAATGCTGCACTAATGGTAGTTCGTACAGGCTAAGTGTCATTGTCAGCTGATCAATTGTCGGATTAACAGTAATCTATCGAATACGATTCGTTATCAATGTGAAATCGAATACTACAGATGAGAACTGTCAAAATTTTGCAGGAAGGCACATGCAACGCTGTTTACAAGTAGACATTCGATGTACTCCTGTTTGTCGCCTAGCGTTTGTTTTTCAATCGTAATCGGGCTTGCACTTCGCTCTCGTACGATGTGTGTTCCCGCGGGTTTTGCGGTGTTATCGTGCTCGTGATCCTCGTATTTGTGTGTGACAGGTGCGATTTGCGTAACTGGGAGAATGGGTGCTAAGGCTAGTACCGCGAATGGGGGGCAGAGTCCGCGCACCAGGACATTCTCTACTAGTTCCAGTTCGGACGTGGTCTCAGGAGGCGCAGGGTTTAGTTTGCTGCGGGCAATACCGGGGATACAGGTATCGAATGACCGCCAGCGGGCTAGGTCTTTATCCTCAGTGCCGGATCTGCACGCATCGCACGAAGCTATCGCGATCCCTCCCAATTCGCAGAGTTACGAGGCCTCCGCGGCCGCCAGCCCGGACACAGACTCCAGCTCGAACGAGGAAACCGGACCTATGCCGGGTACGTCTTTGGCTCTCGGCCGAGTATACGCGGCACATTCCCTGCCTTCACACATCTGGTCTTTAAATGGTAAGTGGAATACTAATTGACAGTGCACTGCACTGTGTTTACTCATGTCGAAAAATATTTGTTTTATGTAAGAAGTGTTAAGCAATCACAACAATATTTTCAGTACTATATACACATTATGTATATATATACATAATGTGTTTATTTTGGTTAGGTTTACATTTTTAGATTATAAATGGCTGGAATGGTTTTCCTCAGATGTAATTGGAGGAAATCTGTAACTAGATGTAAGCAACATACGATAGATAATGCAGGCTGATAGGCACCATTGTCACATGTATCAGGCCACATGTGGTCTGATACAAAAAAGTAAGCTAAATGATACCTATTAAAAATAGTTTTAAAGTATCTAAACATGCTTATTGGATTCCAATTTGAATATTCTCTGTCTTCTGATAAGTCATGGTACATGTTAAGTAACAATGTTATATTTTTATATATACATTATCTTATATATAAAATTCTCGTGTCACAATGTTAGTTACCATACTCCTCCGAAACGGCTAGACCGATTTTTATGAA
>DWJK01007191.1:0-10019 GCA_018248815.1 Croniades pieria auraria
GCAAATGATATTTAAACTTAAAACGCACTTTTGTAAAGAGGTGCGCGCCATAGATTTGAACACAGCACCCCCGAGAGAGAGGCTGAATTCTTAACCGCTAGGCTATCGCTATTAAATGTTTCGTGAGTATTTGTACACATGATTAATATGTGCCGGCTTAACTCAGTCTATATCGCGATCTCGCTGCAAGCGGTGGCAGCTCATGAGGCAGGACTTCGTACAGGTCCGAAACTAGTCGGGCCATCCCGAAAAACTCACGTGAGTTAAGCCGCATATTTAATCATCTTATGTGTAATAATTATTATATTAACCAATTGGATAACAGGTACGGTTTTTTTACTTGAAATTTTATATTCTGTTATTCAAAGAAATATCAGAATTAAAATTTACTTATTAGGTCCAATAAATATACAGCGAAAAGGTCAAAAGGAGAAAACGTAATACTTTTATGATCTATTAATATGAAATGCCTTATGGGCACCGGATTGTAGTGAGACCGTAGCGAGGACTGATGGGTTATCCCGAAAAAACCCTTAGGAGTTAAGTCAAACATTACTTGGTTCTGTATATTGATGCCTATTAAATAGTGATATATTTAATTGATAATGGTCTATATGATTAAATAATTAGAAAAATATTAAGTGCCTACGTGTTACTAAGAATAATTATATTAATATCGGCTTTCCAAAATCGCTTTCGCTTGTAACTTGAGCACAGTATTCTAGCCTCTTACGCGAGGAAATGAACGTAATTAATTTGATTAATCGCGAGTGGCGTCTTTGAGGCGTTTGGCTGATGAGTAATGGGGGACGGGCAGCGGGCCTTTTTCGGCCTCAACGTGAAACTACTCAGAAGAAAACTAATAACTTCCAAGTCTTCAAAACCGGTAAGAGGCTGATGAATACACCATAGAAGTACGTCAGGTCGGTACGGATAGAAATATTCGGCACTTGGTGTTCTCTGCTTGCCCGTAAGAGACCCAGCGCGAAGATATAATGTCTGCATCATTCATCAGTATTATCAGTCTACTTTTGTCCACTGCTGGACATACGCCACTGTTCATACAAAAGATACGTATGTATGGAACACTATTCGAAAGTCAGTGCACATGTCTTGAAATAGGTATGGTATATGGTTCTGTTGTAACACCCACTTTCCTCATTACAATGGTATAAAAGATATGACTGCAATTGATATAAATTGTTTGACTAAAACTCATTCAGCGTCTTAAACATAAATGAATTATGTAACTCGAACTCATTTAAGAACTACATAATTAAGAATGATATAACATTAGGTACTAAAAGTCCGGAACTGTGCTCGGTGCATGGCAATAGGCTCACCACCTATTCCATGGGACGTAAACGTAACTGGTGTAAAGTAGGAATGTACTACACTCCTCTGCCAATCCCTTCGGGGATTACAGGCGTGCTGTTACGTTTTTTTGTTACTAAAATTCTTACGTAGCACATGATTTCGATAGTCTGTCTAGTTCACCCGCGAGGTCGCAGATCGTAAGGTCGCGCCTTACTTCGGTTACTTGCTAAATCGCCTTTTGTCTCACAATATTCAAGTATCCATCTGAGATGCGGTCTTATCAAACAATATAGTAGTCGCTATTCTTAATTTCTTTCTTTCATATATCTCTTGGTATGATATACATTTTAAATTAAAAGTATAGAATACACACACAAAACAAACATAAGTAGCTGCACACACACACACACATAAGCAAACACAAAAATAGACACAATGTGAGGTTAGCAACGAGAACATACGAATTCTGAAACTGTGTAAAGAGTGTTGACAGTTCGACTCCTTTGCAAAGCAAGGAAGTTGATGGATATTTGTGAAACAATTTTTGTGCTTATGCGTGAGGAAAATTTATAACATTAATAATTATAATATTTATAATTATGACGCTATCTCTATAAATTATTTTTACAGCGTGTTGCTAATGAAGAAATCTTTTGCTTTCTTTCTCATATTTTGACTACAGCGATTGACAGCGCTATAAAAACGTCGTCAAGCTACCGAGAGTTTCCATATTGGGAGACTTAAGAAACCTTTAGTTTTATCTTTATTATTAATAAATAATTATACAATAATTTATTATTTTTATGCCCCGTACGCTGAGCGGCTGGAAACAGAAAGTTGTAGATATGTAACGCGTGGTTACGCAAACGTTGCCGAGTGGATTTGTGCTAGTCAAAGACAATTTAACGCTTTACGCGTTGGCGTGTTAGCTGAGTGGTGCTGGCGTTCACAAACCGTATGTCCGGAATATGTCGGATGCAATAAATAGTCGAATACATGGCCTTTATTGATATAAATATAATAACAAATTAATTAGTTTTTTCTATACGTCGTTATAAGAAAAATGTGGTTGCATATTTTTTTATTTCCAGCCAGGAATATAATGTTTGAGATAATTTATGAAAAAACTAGGATATCACAATTCTTACTATCTATGCCTAAGCATGCTTTATTAAGGTTCAACATTAGTGAAATTAGTATTATTGAAGTCACTTTTAGAATTTCAAACAAAACTATTCAATTACTTTAAACAAAGACACAAATCCATAATTGGAATGCAGTGGCATCAAAAGATTCGTTTCTGCTAATATATTCCATTTAATATCAGAGATATACAACACAAGAGTCGAGGCCGAACTATTCGAAATCATTTAACGTTTCTGGCTAAAAAAGAAAGTGAACGACCGGAGAGGCAAAGGACGAAAGGACGCTCTGCCGTTCCACGAAGTCGCTGGCAACCCTAAAATGACAACAGGTAACAAATTCCAGGAAACAAACGCAAAGTTATATTTAATCGAAATGTACGGTATTCAGGTCTTATTACTATTATTCACATATAAACAAAGGGTTATTATATATTTAGACTTGAATAACATTAATGTTAGCGTTGACTGTTTTATTAGTGATTTAAGAAATACTTGTATCATGAGGTGCTCGGCTTAAATAAGACTTTTGAAGGTAAAATAAATTCTATCTATGTTTGCATCAATTCTAGGGCTTCGCAGTAATAAAAATAAAGCAAAACAAGCGACCGTCTGTTTGTCAAAGCAATTTAATTCATTCCAAGGAATGTTCCGCCGTCGTCTTCAGAAGAAAGAGAAAAAAAGAAATGTCCTCAAGCGATATTTTTATTTCTACCTGGCGCAAATTTTTTATATAGTCCGATAACGTCTACAGATGTAAGAACAGGTAGTTTTTATAGTAATCGCCCTGAAGAAAGGGCTGAGGTCTGAGGAAGAAGCCAAGAGACATGGTTACCTAGGAACATACAGAAACCAGAAATAATGAATGCCTTTTTGGTAAATTTACACATTTTTGATATGCCATCGCCAATGAACTAAGAACAATAAAGTAGAACAAAATAGTGACAACTGCCTGGATCAGATCCTGGATTAGGGACGCGTGTGCACGCTCTGTGACGTCATTGTTCAAATAATAATTATTAGTAATAGTTCAAACTCTATAGGAACCAGCTTTGCGGGAACAGGAATTCCGGGACATGTAGCGTTCATGTGTAACAAATTTATAGTATTTTGTTTGTTTATCACACAATTAATATATACACACGACACGTAATATTATAATATTGTAAGACCTTACAGGGTGATATTCTGAATATTTTAATATTCCTAACACTTTGATTAAAAACGTGCTGTTGCATTAATATTCCTTACAAGCGCTCTACTGATTTCTTTTTCACTTAAAAAGCTAATTCGTTAAAACTTTGATATTGATAACGAAAAAAATCTTATTTATAAAATAGCAAGAATTTATTCAAATGTTAATACAAATTAGCAAAATAAGACATAAATCCAGAATGCATTTTGGTGCATCAACAAACCGCTTTCCGCTCCGATTATAAGCACTGCATTTCCGGACGTTACCCCCGGGATTTGCTATTCAGATTTTAGCTAGCCGTTCGGTCAGATGTGATTAATGGGTCTGACAAGTAGTGCCCTGTTTCCATACTGCGACTCAATTTGGTTATCTAACAAGAATGTATGTGTGTCAGTACAGATGCAGTCAGCACACACACAGGTGTATGCACACACGCACACACACATGCGAACAAAGTATATAATGCTGCCTTTGTTGTCATGCAATTGGGTGAAAAGGCGCTTTGCCTTGGAACTATCAATTCTGAACTTTTAAATTTAATACATTGTAACATAAAACATGTTTTTAAAAATAGAATTAATAAAGAAATATCAATTTATTCGTTGGATGCAGCTGATTAATGCCTCTTTTTAATGTGGTATGCTTTCTGCAAAATTGAAGAACATAGTGAGAAAACTTCAACAAGTTGTCAGTAATGTTCTCTGAAACATGTAAGGTCTATCTACTAGCACTTGGTCAGCTTTGTCCACTACAACCAAAGAAAGGTATTAGTGAAACGATGAAAGGGTTGAAGGTACTCTACGTCTACAAGAATATAAGGCTGCATGAGATATAGTAGCGATAGAACTGTTTATGACAATGACGAAGATGACATTTTTACTAAACAAAAGAACGGCTGATGATAAAGAGATAGAAAGGCCGATGATAATGATGGAAACGATGATAATTATGAAGATGATATTTTTACTTAACAAAACAACGGCTGATGATAAAGAAATAGAAAGACCGATGATAATGATGTAAACGATGATAATTATGAAGATGATATTTTTACTAAACAAAAGAACGGCTGATGATAAACAAATAGAAAGACCGATGATAATCATGTAGATGATGATGATGATGAAGAAATTTTTAAAAAACAAAAAAATATCCCAAATGTCGAAATCAGTTTGAAAGCATGAAGAGACACCAAACACGTAAACCCTTCGGCACGAAGTTGATCTGCTTATTATACGAAATGTCAAGACAATTTGTACCGCTCGTACAGACCTGTTCGAGGTGAAACAAATTTTTTTTTTCTCAAGACAAATGGCCCGATAATGAGGCAAAAACACAATTAATGCCACAGTTTTCTTCAGCTCGCCAACCGAAGCGGGAAACCTTGTTGAATAGTGTTTTATTACGAGCGAGGAACCAATAACAATGAAAAACAATAAAACTAGTAGAATAATGCCCGCGAACGACGTCTGTGATTTTTATTGTAAATGTGTAGAAGTTTAATTGGTGAACTCTACTACTCGTTTAGAAATTGATTTAAAAAAATTAAGGTTAAGTTAGGTTATAATTAATGAAATGTGCAATTTTTCTGTTCGAATGATTTTTAACGGGTACTATAATACACATTATTTTGTTTCTTTTCAAGTTTTACTTCTTTAACTTCCTCAGCAATCCTAGTTCCGTAAGCAAAATAGGAATACCGTTTGATAAATATAAAAATGAGACAGATATGAAAACGCGGCTCTGTTTAAATCAGAAAGTTAAAAAAACATTACTTGGAAGTGTTGTGTTGTCACGTGCAGATGATTGTCTCGTTTTATTTAAGAAGTTACGAGAAATTTCGAGATGTATCTCAGGCGGCAGTCGCCTAACGATCGGCACGGCGCGTACTATACACGGGACAAGCTTTTCAAATTGAAAGGCAATTTCTTTAAAAGGCTTCTAAGGCTCCTGTCTGGAAACAACGTTCACGGAACAAGCGAGCCGTATTCGAACGTACCGAACGAATGTTGCCAGTTTGTGCTTGTGAAAAAAAAACTAATGAGGAATAAAATGAATAAAATTCGTTTGTTACCTTTGTTATACGTAATTAAATTTTAAAATGAAAGTAATCAGTACAGTGTATTTTTAAATAACCCAATTAGTTTTTTACCGTATATGTGTGATAAAAAGAGCGTATTAATGTGATTTCATTCCATTTTGACTGCGAATATTTTGTTGTGCAATACTTCGAAAAGGTGTTGCCATAAATTAAAATATAAAAATGAATGCTTTTTGAATAACTATAAAATATATTTATTATTTGATAAACCAGTTAGTAGTATTGGTCATCGTGCCGGTCTAGTGTGCCGAGGCCATTGGATCCCGTATTTTCTGGGCAGATATTTCAATAACAAATATATGGATTTATTTAACCTGGGTTATGTGTTTATATACTTGTCTTTGTGTCTGTACCCGGGGCAGGTAAAACACAAAGAACCCTTTTTGCACTGGTATACGAATTCGTAAAAGCGTTGTCTGAATTAATAAATTGCATGTTTATCTATTGTCGAGAACTAAATGAAATTTACTTACTCAAACATAACGATTCTTTAGTTTAATTTAATTAAGTTTTTTCAAGAATTAACCAATGTATTTATATAATCATTATTCGTTATATCGGACGCTTTGTTAAGATCAACGCACACAGTGATAATCTATTATTAATAATAAGGGTCTATATTCCAACCTTGCAGAAATGACCGTGAAATGCAGCACACCATTTTGTAACCGCATGTCAGAAGCAGTCTCATGCGAGAGATCTTTAATGAAAACTTTGAACACAAATATACACTTTGTTTAATCAAAGCTAACTATTATAATTTAATTTCATAAGTTATTAATTCTATTTCAACGTAAAATATAATCTTGTTTGAGTGCTATGTAAAAAAATGTCAGAGTATGTCCGACGTTTTATTTTAAACGCGCGATTTTTAGAATAATCATGTACTTGAGCCATTAAAAGTGAACTGAAACTACCAAATTAAAATCTGACTCACCGTTATGTAGGTAAAGGACCTTCAAATAACTCGACGAAATCCACTATCAAGATCTTTCGACTTGCCAAATCCTTGTCATAAATGCCAATCGCGAATACCGTAATATTTCATAAAAAAAAAAGATATAAAAAAGTTTTTGAAACTCACCAAAGTAAACCAAATCCTTTCATTAAATTCAGCGTTTGCTAAACTGAATGCACAACTGAAATTTTTTACTAAACTTAGAACCTAAACTTGCCTAAATTAAGACACTTATATTTTACTAATACTTTTGGATACAATGACTAGAATTCAAGCGAGCGCGCGAGAACAACCGTTCGCGTCAACGGTCGAATCATAACTGACGGTGTCTGAGGGGTCAAAGCTTTTGAAAAAAGCCCAACTGCAGGCAAAGGCACCCATACGTTACAGCCGAGATGACTACAACAAAAAAGAACCCTAAATATTATCGCTTTGAAGGAGCGGTTCTCAACCATTTGTAATCCAATTTTGTGTTTGATTCTTCATGGCGTCCGTCTATATTCTGTTAAATATTCCACATCCAAAATATATTTTTAATATAAATAGCCTATTCTCATCACGGAAAAAAATAAAATAATGCTGACGTCATATTTTAATATCGTTTATGAAATACAACCAAAATATAACAGTTATTTCCCATCGATAATTTTGTTTTCAAGGCGGCTAGGTTTCATTTATTGTACTCCAATAAGAGACATGTGTATTGCTTTAAGTATAAAATTGACCAGCTATACGTAAATGTATAAAGCGTTATATATAATAATGTATAGGATATTTTTGGGCCATAAGTAAAATAAAATATAATCCCTCAGTCGTTGGATTGTGCTAGTTTATAATATTTTAAAACATAATCTACAAATATTTACCAATACATTATTATTAAGTATATCAATAACTAGTTGTAAGAATTTTTCTATCACGACTTAAAACTAAAGCGTCGGAGGTAGAAGATAATTTTATTGGGTTTCGATCACACCGTGCACGAGTACACCACAAAAAGGTCTTTATCACTAATTTAAAAAAGAAACAAAAAGAACTCCAAAAGCCAAACAATGGAGCACACAACAAGAGTTCGAATTAATCAGTCAAACGGAACTGGAGAGCGACGATAGTTAATAATAAAAGTTTGGGCGCCGCAGACCGTTGAATTCAAGTTTTGCAGCTGCCGTTTCGGTACACACGCACGCACACATGCCCACGGCGTGCACACGTCAGTGTGTGTGTACAAGGGAGTGACGCGTAGGGGTTTCGTCGTGACGACGGTCGATCCATTTTCACCTTTATGTCATTAACATTTAGTGTCACGTGGTGTCTGTGACTCATTTCATTCCACCAGGGGTGTTCGCTTTAATGATCATTGTTTTTTTCAGCCGACAGATAGATTGTTTTATTACTATTATTATTTGAACACACGATTCCGAACCGGTACATTTCGTGTTATAATGACATTGTTTTTAGTGACAGGACATTTTGTAATGACGGACCGTTCTGGAAACTTATAGAAAGATATATTGCTTTCGTAAAATGGATATTGTATATGTATTTCTATATAATCTATGTGAAAGTCACAGTCCACAGTCATACAATAATTTTATACACATTAACAGTCATCTTGAAGCATATAAATGATATTAATGGGAAGAAGTTTATTAAATGTTATAGATGAATGCAAATAAAAATAGATTAACAATTACTACTTAGCGGGTGGAATTAAATTTATTTTAAGTTCGTAAACGGATGCATAAGCTGAACCGCCGCAGCCAGATGTTTGTCGGCTCAAATCCTGCTCGCATTCTAAACCAGCAAACATAAATAATGATGTGTCTTCATTAATCATTTGACTTCACCACTAAAGCGTGTCACTTTAGAATGACGTATTTATATAGCTTAATCTGCTTTTTTTCCACAATTTACTTCTATGGCTCCATGGAAACTAGACAAATTTAATTTCACTAATCACGTCAACACCAATTTTGTTAAGAAAATGTGGGTAAGCTATTTGTTTTTGACGTCCCACTCTAGAAGTCTTGGGTTCAACTCCTGGCACGCGTCTTTTACTTTACAAAGTTGTCTGGATTTTACATGAGCAAATTCCAGTACTCTGGCGAAGGAAACATCGTAGACCAATGCTAACAATGCAACTATATGAAAAAAAAAATATGCCGATACATTTTTGGAAAATATTTCCAAATAAATATGAAAATATTAATTCTTGAATTGCTTTATTTAATGCAACGATATGTTTCGCATTAATAAGCTTAATCAGCGAGAACCAGAAGAAAACTGGAACTGACCGCATAGGAGCACACGTGATTTACATCCTACAGCGAATCAATTAAAAATATCACATGTATTCTCGTGTGTGTCCTCTCGCTGCTTAATATTTGACATCATTAGTCAGAACAAAAACAATCGTTTATGTCGTCTAGCGCTTTACGCTGTCCGGCGTGACGAGACTTGGATACCACGGGCCTTGGAAACCAGCATCTTGGGATATCGTATTTACGTAACACAAGTTAGATTATTAATAAATTTGATTAATTTGTGTTTCGAACATTATTGCTGTTTTGCAGCAATTTTACTTCGATAATTTGATGCAACTGAACAATCCAGAGCGCGATGGCGCTCATTGGGAAGGCCTGAGTCCAGCAGTGGAATGAGATAGGCTGATGATGATGATGAACAATCCAGCTTTAGCGACGAATATGATCATACGGGATTCAGAAACAAAATGGCATGTCATCGTCAAATTAATATTCATTACCTGCATTATGTGTTTACCTACAATTTACCACGAAACGAAATTGAAAAGAGAAAAAAGTCTAATAAAACAGACAGCGGCAGTTATTCGTGGTATCATTTCTATAACACCACCAATTTCCAGTACCTCGTGCCATTAAAGTCCCAGGATAACGATGCACTGACATGCAATACTGTTTGAGTGCAACACGGAACACAATACATATGTATATCATTATTATATGTTCATAATATTGAAAATGAATATTTTGCTTGGGAACATAAAGGAATGTTCTAGAATACTAAGTTCTTAAGCAAAGTAATTTGCCTTCGGAACATTTGATACCACCGTTCTTGTGACCAATAATTTTAACATATACCTTCATAATGTAACGAAACAACATATCTACTGTTAAAATAGAAGATAATTGGTCCAACTCTTAATGATTATATGAGGTAATGAGATAGAGCAGTAAAAGGAAAAAAAACATTTGGTCCGACGCGAAATAAGCAATCAATTTTCCAGAACATTCCCTAAATAGAATTACTCGAAAAACATTTTACGAC
>DWJK01007192.1:0-10018 GCA_018248815.1 Croniades pieria auraria
GGGGGAGGCTCTCAGACAGCGGCACAAAAGGTGTAGGCAGGGAAACCGTTTGGGAGTTGAATAACATTCCGTTTTCATAAAAAGCAGTACTCAATGCGAACACCTACACAAACAGAGCGCGTGAAAAAAGGCTTGCATTAATAAGGCAGTTGTTAAAAGGCCGATTTAAAATTGAAATATGAGCGCGCGAGGTGGAAAGGTGTCGTATTTAACGGCTCGAATAATGGTCGCGCATTTCTTTCAGACGCTATAATGGGAGTGAAAATAATAAAAATAAAGGAACAATGCTTGTGGCATGATTGAATCTGCAATATGCCTGAGAATCGGGCCGTGTGGCACTTCGCTCGAGCGGTGCGGTGCTTAGGGGATAAAAATAGAATTCTTAAAGGATTACGTCTTATACATTCAAATGATTCTCACTTATGCCCTTTACATTTATATATAACTTGAAATATGAATAGATTTAAAACGCGTTTGTATGTGAATAATATTGTTTGTAGAGATCTATCATAATTATAATACATGTTAAATTCGTTATAGATAAAAAACGGTTGTTTTTCTTTTTACGCCTATCTCGTATTAATTATCTGGACTAAGCAAACAGACAGGCTTAGGTTAAGACCAGTAGCGCATTCGTTATTGTCTTATCTGCCGCTTTCAGTTCCAAAAGCGGCCGCTGAAGTGGTGCTAACCATAGTATCAGACCCTTTATAACGGCACGCTTAACACAGCGATTTACAAAAAGGCAAAGTCCTTTATTAACTGGTCACGGCACAGACTAATTACAAGTTTTTACAGAACATTATCAGTGCGGCATCCTTCAATAGCCATACGTCCGTTTAAATTAAGGATTTAATCGTCCGTGGCTTATGTGATAAGCAATTTTTGTTTGATAAACGCGTGTCACGTAAGCCGCGTTTCTAAAAAAAAAATGGAGAGCTGCTACTGTATTATGTGATTATACCTAATCTGTATATTAATACGTAAAGATAAATCTTCGTGCCCGTTTTTAGGAATACTGCACGCAGAAGGGAGTGGAAAATAGCGTAATAAAGTTTATATAGAGAAGGAGGGGAGAAAGTTAAATATTTTATTTAGGTATTGTCTGTGTTATAATATTATAGTACAACGAATAAAAAACAATAACTCCTGCCGTTTATAATATAGTCTATGGTCAAATAGCAGCATATATTAGAGATTTATAAACGTATAGTGTTTGAGATAAGAATGATATTTAATGATATTTCAATTTTAACGTCAAATTGCAGCCGAACTTTGATCGCACCTGGTCTACATTATATTTTAAATCATTCGACATGTCTTATAGTAAGATAACAAATTGCAAGATTACAATATATAAATCAACAAGATGTAGACCAGTAAGTATAAATTTATGTTTAAGGTTTAAGAATTTTATTATTTCTCATAAAGAATTAACAATTCACTTACAGAGAAATGATTATAGATAAATACTTATACTAAGCAAGCTTACAGAAAAATTTATATATAAATATATTAGCTGCATTGTCTATTATTAAAATATGTTTTCCAGTATTAATTCTTGGAGGGAAGAGGGCGAGGAGGGGGTTATGCGGAGGACTGGGCACAATGGCGCTCATTGGGGGAGGCCTACGTCCAGTAGTGGACTGAGATAGGCTGATGATAATGATGATGATCTAGTATCAAATATATAAAAATGAAACTGATGTAAGTATGTATGTGAAAATTTATATAAGTACATAAATATATGTACATGTCTGTAAGTACATCCTATCAGAACAACAGGTGCGCTATATTATGGCCGTGTTGATGCGAACCTTATATAGGCAAGCAAAACGAATATACAAAGCTACCTACTGGCTGGCTAGTCATGTTGATAACTTTATTAAAACCTTATTAAAATACAGCTTTTTTCTACCAATTATTTACGTATATATTTAACGTAGGTATCGGTTTTGTTTATTTTGATTTATTATTAAGTTATAAATAAAACGAGAATCAATAATAATATCTCTAGCTACATTATTAATTATCATCACTGTTTCTGGAACATTCTTTAGTTTTCTTGTGTTATTTAACCGAATAATTGTTCAATTATTAATAAGGTAACAGAGCAGTAACGATTGTGTTACGTGTTTGATTTTACTGTATCGTTAATGCTAAATTCAATGAGTGGGTAAATCAGCGTTCCAATGAAAAGTCGCGTAGGTAGCAGACCGGGTTGTGGTCACAATAAAGCTGTGCTCACACACAAAACACTCAATACCCTTATTATACGAATGCGTGCTCCCGTTCACTCGTACAATAAAATCGCTTTGAAAAGACCGCCGAACAAATTATCAAGTATGGAATATTAAGCCAAGAGTCGTCATTGAATTATTACGCTATACCTCGATATGGCTGTTGATAAGTAAGAATATCATTGGTCCAATGTTTTTTATAAAACTATTAATGGTTTGAAGAGGCGTTTTGTTTTCAATAGTGTTCTTTGTATGTATTTATTATGTAAGCACAGAAACATCTAAATCGAGGAATACAGCTAGACATGCTGCAGTTCTAGTTCTGTTTCCTAGTTATATTTTCTACAGTTGCCGCAGCTAGCCAGTCACTACGTGTATGGCGCGGTTCACTCTTTAATGGCCGGGTTGGCTTACGAAGCATTGAACTTTTTATATGGACAATGGTAAATTACAGCATTCACTATGAAATCGGCTTATGATGAAGGGCTATTTTATATGGCAGGCTAATACGTAATTATGAGACAAGCGGCGCTGATGAAACGAGGTGTTACAAAAACAAGAAACCTCCACACGTATCTACTTCCAGGGCGCTTTCTAGCGAACTGTGAATAACTTTACTTGTATATACGAGTAGGTGTTACGTTTGTTTTATCCCATGCCGTCTCCATTGTGAGATAGTATGAACCGTAATGATTAAAAAAAAAATTGTCGCGGTTTAAATAAAGGTGCAACATTTAAATGTCACTGTTGTGACTAATTTAAAATTGCCATACAATGTTGGATATGGTATTGATAATTAATACAATAATGAATAATCATAGTAAAATTAATAATGTTAATACTAGAATATCACCACGTTTTAATTAAAGATGCAACATTAATAATGTAACTGTGCTGTATTAGGACTAAATTGGAAATGTCATACCAAGTTGGAAATAGAGTTGCCAGTTTCATGAATTATTAACGTGCGGTATAAAAACGATTGCAGGCAATTTAATCGAACAGGAAATGATTTATTTATAAATTTGTTTAAAATAAGGACTGTATGAAAGAATTTCTTGACATATCCATATTTATTGATGAAGTACATTGGAATTTTTTGAGATGCCAAAATTGAAGTTTTGCTTAAGACTGGTTTAGCTGCTCTGCCTATACTTGAGGTATTGCTCCACGTCTGAGGATTGATGCTTCAGAACAGACTAATGAAGTAATCTTAGATTGAATTATTTTTGGAATTTTCTAGAACCTTTATATGGAGGCAAACATGAAATTACCGTAATCGATTATTTTTATGTTGCCAGTGTCCATTTATCCACACGCTGAATACTAAGTATAATTTTATAAAAAAAATAATTGGTTTAACAATAAAGTAAACAATATATTTTTGATTTATCTGTTGATGTCGGATTACTAAGACACATTTGTGGGTTCGGTCCTCACCCCAGGACAAATATTTGAGGGAAGTAGACGATTATTTGTATTAGATTTAAGTGTCAAATTACGTATATGAAGTTATATCTTTAGTAATTTATCACCATCATCAGGTCCGTCATATAATTAGGCGGGTTTGCACGGGTTTTGCCTAGTTTGGTAGGAAACAGGCGTGTGAGAGTTTATATAGGCTTCCGTTAATGAGCTCTATCGCGCCTTACGTGAGTTGTCTTTATATATTAGGTATTATTAGTAAAAAGTTATTTACTTTATGGAAATAGACAAAGGCAAAGAGCATTGATTGATTTAGAAATTGCTTGAAGTCGCACTTACTTAGTCACAATAAAAATACGGATATTATAGTGATTGTTTGATATAATTTAAAAACGACCTGTCAAAATACATCAGTACTGTTATCATTATGTACAAATATCTGGAATCTGCACGCAAATACGCCTGAAATCCCTGAAGAGGTAGGCAGAGGATACGCTTCTAATTTTCACTAGTTACGTTAGGAGGAGGTAAGTTAATTGCCATGCACCGGGCACAGATTCAGACCCCGAGCCACTGCTAGAAATTTCGAAATAGAAAAATCCATTAGTACACGACCTGGGAATCGATCCCAAGATCTAGGAACTTTCAATCGGTAGTCGCGCTTGCAACCACAATCAACGTGGCACTGGTGATAACATTTTTTGTACTAACCAGTAAGTTCATCAGCATCAACGTCCCTGGTGACCAGTACGGCGGCTGCCAGCGCGGCGGGCACGCCCCACGCGGCCAGCTGCAGCAGTGAAGAGTGTCGATCGTTGCGCGCGGTGCCTGGTGTTGTAGGTGGTCTTAGGACACTGGCACGCCATGCTCCCGCTACAACAACCCACCTGGAATGAAGATGGAAAAGTAATATATCAAAATACCATAAAAAAATACTTTAATATTATGCTTAAATTTCCTTGTAGGGTAGCCCGAGAATTGTATTACCCCCACTTTTCACTAGATAAGGTGATTAGTTTAAATGGGAACTTATTTAACTTGGTCCTTTATGGTAAACAATTGAAAGACATTTGCAGTCAGAATAGGACATCACTTGTTATTCTGTTTTTTTCTCACCACAAACGGGATCACTTAAAGACGTTGATGCATTTTGTTATAACCTAAATGTTAATTAAAGGTAGATAAATAATTTTTAAAATAATAAACATTGGTATACAAAAAAAACGTAACATCACGCCTGTAATCCCCGAAGAAGTAGCCAGAAGAGTGTAGTGCACCCCCACGTTTCACCAGTTACGTTTAAATCCCATGGAATAGGTGGTGACTCTATTGCCATACATCGGGTATTGATCCAGACTCCGAGTCACTACTAGAAATTCTAAACTAGAAAATTCCCATAGTACCCGACCCAGTATTTGAACCCAGGACCTCCCGTTCGGCAGTTGCGTTTGCAAGCACTCGACCAACGAGGCAGTTAACAACGTTAACATACATCTAGTAAAAAGAACAAAATTTATAAGATCATCGTTCCATGAGTCGTATATACATAACTGTATCATTAAATGTATTTTTTATTATATTGAATTTTTAAATGTAAAAAAATTCCATATTTGAATTATACATTTATATTTACTCAATTAAGTTAACTACTTTACAGAATTCTACTTCAGCATTTACCACGAACTATTTACAATTCATATCATTATTAGGTATAAATTGCAGTTAAATATACAGATCTCGTAAATAATGTATGAGCGTTGAGGAGGTGGCGACCGTTAATTGATTATTCATTAACACGAATTGCATGGAAGCTTAATATGATTTTATTCAAGATATACTTAAAGATAAAAACATATCCATGTAAAGAATAGCAGATCACCAAAGTGCGAACGATTATTGGCCAGTAATTATTGTAATTAAACCGTCAATACCCTGGTATTTGGAGTTGAGCTATAATGATCAGCTGTTGCTGGCAGGTGAACTGAATACTTATAGAAACTATGAGGATCGTTCTCCTCTTATGGCTCTCGAACGAAACATGTTTATTTACCAGCCAATTCTCATACAAAATACATTCTGTATTAATTTAAAGCAACATGTCCCTCTAGTACGTATAATGTTTTCTTTAAATATTAATATGTAGTTATTATAACCCCAAGCATACTATCGTAAGTTAATTAGTTAATTATGAAAAGTAAACGTTTCGTGTTCATGTTTGTATGCAATTAAACACATATTTAATAGACGACCAGGGTCCCAAATGACTGCCTTTTACCCGTTAAAATGTAAACAAAGATGGCGCTGGAGGCGCTTGAGTTTTATTACGTATCTTTTATTTTATCTGTTGCAAGAGCCACACAACTACTATTTACTGTACAATGTGAACTTGTATTAAGAAGCCTTTTAAAATTAGCCGTCGCGAGCTAGTTTGTTGGGCTATGCTCGAGTAAATTAGTCTTTGTCAACCCTTACTTAGCTCGTTAAAACCTCTGACAGGTAAATCCGTCCCTCTAGGGATAAGAGGTGTCGTCGTCTTGTTTTCAACGAACTCCAACTTGTGTAGACCTACCGCGTTTTTAGCTTCGTTGGCACTGTGCGGCACAAACGAGATTCTTAAAGGATTCTTTGGGGTCTATTTATGTTGGATAAAGGCTTTCGCAGTGGCGTTTCACTAGCACTTGAGCAAACATGAGTCCCTGTTTGGACAGAGCCGAAAGTGGTGATAGTCTAAACATTCGTGTTTGTTCCCCCGCTCGTATGTTTGATCGGGCATCCGACGCCAACACATGTTGGCTAACATTTTACTAATGTTTGTACGATTTGCATTGTGATAATTAGGCTCGTTATTTTGAACGGTGCGCCTTGTACAGTCCTCTATAGACGCCGACCCGTATATAGCGCGCCGCGGCAAGTACGTGTGATACTTAAAATAAACATTATACGTGTTACAAATGAAACTGTATAATGTTTGAACTTAACGTTCTAATTCCAAAATTAATTAGTAACTACTTTCTTTTTGATATGTAAAAAATGATTCGAAAAATAAAAGCAGAGGGTTCAATGACTCTTAACATTCTTGTACTTCCTAATAATATAACGCCGCTTCGTGTGCAAGGAAACGTTTGCATTTAACCAGAATGAACATCAATTCGACCGAGTACAGTTTCCAACCCAATGCGAGTTGCATTAAGGAGCCATTGACTGAATATAAGTCGATCCCCTCGTACATTAGCGATGTGCAATCACAAGGAAATGCAAATGTTATTACGAACGAGGCGCGAACCGATTGGCGCTTTTAAGTTACTCTTTTTCTTTTTTATGTGGCGTCGTGTCGAGCCTGAAGTGGCCATTAAACGATAACGTTATCTCGTCGAGAACGATCGGTTTCACGCTATAAAATTATGGTTTGGGTGGGAATCGAATGCAAGGTCGTAATGGATATAAATTACGATCGTAATCGGAAACTATTTGATTGTCTGTGATTGTAATCGTTTGTGAATGTCGTCTCAACGCTAACGAAAAGGTTTTTTTCTAATTGTATCTCAATACTTTTATTTGCTAGTTAGATGTTTTTATCTATAAGTAAGTTATTTGTAAAAAATACATATAATAAAAACAAAAAAATCTTTACGTTATGTCATTAACCCACGTATTAAATATACGCTTTAAACGAAATGTGAACCAAATCGGTATTGTCGAAAATCGGTTATTTCATTTTCTTTTATCGATGAAAAGTACATAATTGTAGGATCAACAATATTTAAATATCCTGTACAATAATTAATTACTTTTTTCTGCCGTTGGTAATTGTAATATTTTAGCTTTTCTTACTGGCTGTTTTATGAGACCACACACGCGGCCATTACCGTCATATTCTTATTTCAAATGTGTCGGCCATCGTAAACGTCGACATGACATACGTCGGTAAAATCTTGGTCTCAGTTGTTGCGCACAAAGGCGTTTCAGTTTTACAGCCGAGATAATTTACTAAGGATTCGCGTCATATAACACGGGTAATGTAGGGCCCAATATAATTTTATTTACAAGTTTTACTGCTCCTAGTTGTCTGTCCATGATTGTATCAGCGCGATGAATTCTCGGTCCAGTAACATCTTTATTATTTCTTGCCTTATTCATTCCAAGTGTTTATATATACCTACATCTTATATACACTTCTATATAGAGTTCTTGCGATATATATGTACTTCTCTACTTCATTTATATTCGGTTAACATATGTTAAAAAGAAAAATTATGGACAGTACCTCATGTAATAGGAGGCCTAAAGTAGAGCAGAACGTATAAAGAATAGTCGTTAAGCGGCTCGTAACAATAAAACCCAAACTCGTATTTAGACGAACCGATCTGATTATTTATCGCCTCGCACTCCATTCCAAGCCATACGTTCTGTAAAACATGCTGTCCCATGCTTTCTTAAGGTCCTCGTTTCCGTTTTATATATTACAAGGCTGTCCTCATTTTAGAACGTTCGGTTTTGTTTATGGTTATTACTTGCTGTAACTCATAAAAATAAATTTATCCTCCTCCAAATAATCTATGGTTTCAACGTTATATTAAATAAGCAGATAGGTAGAAAAATTTTCATAGCGGTCTAGAGCCAACAACTGTAATTCATCTACACGTTCGCTTTGAAAACATTTTAAGCAGCCCGTTCCAAAATAGCTGATGGACATTAAAATAATATTCACGGCGATAATGGGCAATAGATTTTTGTTTCTTCCATTTAATATTTCTCGGAAACGCTAAGTTGTTTTGACGACGTTACGAGTTACAAAGTTTATAACGAGACGATTCGACGCAACAGTTGGGTGCAGAATGCGTTAGTCGATGATGCATGTGCCCAAGGGACTCGAGTTTATTTCGGGCAGCTCGTAAAATCGATTATTCGTCCGATTCGTATGTGTACGTCCCGGCGTTGGCCGCGCGCATCGCAACAGGTCGCACTATTTCTGTTGTACGCCGCTTTGACAGAGATGAACTTATAATATTAATGTGCTGATTTAAATCGTTACATCATACTGTTTGGAAATAAACCGATACATAACCCAGAATTAGGCGGAACTGTCGCGAGTTTGTTGGCAGTTATATTGCCGGAAGTTACGTGTATTAAAATAATGTTTATGGCTGTATAAACGCAGGATAAGGAAGTAGCGTTTGCTTTGACACAGTATAAACATACATTTAAATATCTGACGATAATATAAATAACGAATGATATGAAACAGCAAATGTTATGACATGAGGTTCTTCAAGAAAAGCGCAAAGAAAGCTCTCCTTCAAAGCCGGCAAACCATTGGCACTCTTCGGGTGTTGGAAGTGTCCATACGCGACGGTGACCACTTAATAGCGCCCGTCTACCTATTTGCTAGGCTAAATATAAAAAAAAAAAATATAACAAAATGTCAATCGTACTGAATCATTTTAACCTTTAAGTTATAAATATTTATTTTAACAATGAGATAATAAATAATTTAACAACAGGTATCGAAAACCTTTAACGAACTCACAAAATGGCGAATGAGTTCGCAGCAGGTGGCAAAATGTGGACTTAGTTAAGTTGAGATACAGTCATATTTTATCGACCACTGATCTAAGACCTGGGTTTGCTCCTGTGTTCTTATAAGAAACAAGCGCTCCAAGTAACATAATTGTATAAGACTGGAGCTCCTTAAACTTGGTCACGTTCACATATGATGGACTGGATATTCGATCAACGGTGCTGAGATCATGTATGATTGATGTTTTTGGTGAGGAGAATAAATGAGCTGCCTACATGTATTATCGACTGCGACCAAACATGGACAAGCAATATTTCGTTAATGGCAATACCTCTTGGAACTTTGAGTCTTAAAAATCAGGAAATAAGCCCTAGATTGGAAGCGACGAAATTATTAGTCATGTCTTAGTCAATTTTAACTGCGATATATTATTCCTTGTAAATAATGATTATGTAATATACAACAACTTTGTTAATATTTCTGTTTAAAGAAGAAATTAAGTTTCTTAGTTACGAACGGAACATCTTATTTCTAGACAACAATACGCATACACCACAAGTATGCGTTTTGTTGTCTAGAAATATGATGCGTTGTCCAAATATGAGGCAAACTGACAAAATCTTACATTTAATTATTAACCGTTAAAGTACGGAAAAACAGAAACGAAACTTTTATAAAGCAAGTACGAATGGTAGAGTCAGCAAAGTCGGAATAGGTGTCATCATCATCATCATCATGTCAGCCTTTTCCGTTCCAGTGCTGGACATAGGCCTTTCCCAAGGTGTGCCACAACACCCGATCCTCCGCAGATCTCATCCAGCCGCTACCAACCGCC
>DWJK01007193.1:0-10018 GCA_018248815.1 Croniades pieria auraria
GACTTCGCTGCAAGCGACGGGTGCTCGTGAGGAAGGACCTCGTACAGGTCCGAGACTAGTCGGGCAATCCCGAAAAACGTAAGTGAGTTAAGCCGGTACATTTTTAATCATACGAGTAACGGTTTCCGTTCGTTAATATATAAGAATTATAAGACAAATAAAACTTACTCCTCTCAGAACGTACAGCCAAATGGAGTATGCCATTCCAATAGCGGCAATACAGAACATGAATATGACAAATTTTACGGCGTCTCTATAAAACTGAAAGTTGAATTTTTTTGGAAACGATATACTTTTGATTAGCTCTCCTTTCGCTGTATAGAATCCGGTGCGGACGACTTTAGCTAAAACCTAAAAAAAAAATTCATTTATATGTACAAACAAAATGTGATTTTATATGTATATTAATGTAGTAGAAAAAAAATGGTTCGCTGTACCTGAGTATTACCATAAAACCTGGTCTGTATGACATGTGTACCAGCGAACAGTGTATGTCTCTTGTGAGTCTCTGTGGAGTACACTTCGTGAGAAACGCAAGGTGGCCCCTTCATCACTGGCACACTTTCACCTAGAAGACAATTTTATCATCAATTGAAACAATAACCATTAAAATTCGTAATTTCGTAATTCCATTCGTAAACAAAGATATGCTGTAATGGATTTTCGCAGACTGACCGGTGAGCATGCTCTCGTCCACGATGCAGGTGCCGGTGAGCAGCATGGCGTCGCACGCCATGACACAGCCGTCGGGCGGCAGCACGATGACGTCGCCGGGCACGAGCCGCTCCGAGCCCACCACGCAGCTCTCGTTGCCCGACAGCGACGGCCGCAGCACGTGCACGGACTTGCGGTCCGACGAGCCCGCCATGTTGTGCAAGTTGACGCTCATCTACGTATTACGGAACGTACATTAATACCTCCCTAAACTAGCAACTTCAAATGCCTATGGTCAGGCCACAACGCTCAAAGAATCGACTATCTATGGCCCGACTAGTTACGGACTTGTACGAGGTCCTTCCTCATGAGCACCCGTCGCTTGCATCTCCGTCCCAACCTCGCTGCAAGCGACGGGTACTCATGAGGAAGGACCTCGTACAGGTCCGAAACTGGTCGGGCAATCCCGAAAAACGTATGTGAGTTAAGCCGTTACATTTTTAATAAAGACATTATCTATTTAGCATGAATAAAGTCAACATAAAACAGTCACTTGAATGAGAACGATATAAATACATCAATGTTGTCATAACTTTGTAGATAAACATGGAAACACAGATAAAGATCTTCCACACGACTTTTCAGTGACGTCCGACGGTCGACAATGTTACAAGAATAAAATAATATATATTGGCGAAGCGATATGATTTACCTGTTTAGTTTGGTACAAAGCCAACATGCAAGAACTTGCGGAGAGTATGAACACGCAAGTCGCATACTGATAGTACTCGTCCAGCGACCACAGGATGATGGAGAACAGTTGGAACAGATAAAACGGATTAAACACTTCGTCCACAAACAGGGTCCAGTAGCTTTTTATTTCCACTTCCACGGAGTTCTGTCCATATAGTTTCAATCTGAAATATGAGAAGTGTTATTTACATATCATCATGCCAAGTCTCTTACGGGTCAGGCAGAGGCCACCGCGCAAGTGTGAAAAGAGTGATGGATGTAGAAGAAGCACATCAGGACAGTCATGTAGATGTTGACGGTGGCTGCTGTCTTCTGACCCCGGAAATGTGTAAAGTATCGACATTTAAAATTTTAGCTATCTACTCACCTACTACAATAAATATATCTACATTTTTTAAAATCTATATGCCATGCACAATTTTGGATTAAATAAAGATTGAACCGAACTTCTATTGGGTCTTACAATTAAAGTAAAGGAACAGACAGTACCCAAACTGATCAACTGTGCTATAGAAATACTCCATTTGGTACCAAGCAGTGGAAGCTGCAAATCATCTATGGAGTGCAACCTAATAAACACTGCAGTACGCAACAGAGGAAAAAGGCTGCAATATTTTGCGTCAGAAAACCATTTATCAGACGACTTCATAAGCAAATTCTAAACATTTTAAGCAAATAAATGCACGTAACACTACGCCTGTCATCCCCGCAGGGGTAGGCAGAGGAGTGTAATACACCACTACGTTTCACCAGTGCCAGTTACGTTTAAGTCCCATGGAATAGGTGATGACCCTATTGCCATACACCGGGAACTGATCCAGACTCCAAGTCACTACTAAAAATTCTAAATTACAAAATTCCTATAGTACCCGACCCGGGATTTGAACCCAGGACCTTTCGTTCGGCAGTCGCGCTTGCAATCATTCGAGCAACAATTTAAGCCGTCATGCTTAAATTTTAACATGCCACTGCACCTAATATATTATATCAGTATGAAAGCAAGTACATAGTAATCAGTAACGTAATCGAGTGTTAAAAGTTATGTTCCAAGACAAAAATCGATGCTAGTTAATTGTGCATACACTAAATATCCTTTGTGTTAAGCATCTGTTGAGTGATTTTAACATTCATTAAAAATATCTTATTAAATGATTAAATATACACAAAACGATTAGAACAATCAGGTTTGTACGGATAGAGGCTTTACGCACATGGTGCTCTCTGCTTACACCGTAACGGACCTGGGTTGATTGTATAAATATTAGAACAATAAATTTAACACTCGATATCCTTATTCTATGTGATTACCTTCCAGATCTTTCGTGTTTTTTTAATCCGGTCGTATTGTCCGTCCTTTGGCTGCATGAATAATTTAACACGCATCACAATTGTACCAACATAATATACAGTAATTAATAGTTATGACAAAAACCACCGCCTGTGGTTTCCAATATGGTGGGCTAGCGTATGGGCGCAATCTCGCCTCATGGAAAGCGCAGATGGACCATGGATTTGAAGAACTACGAAATCTACAGTACGTATGTTTGACAGCACATACAACACCGACACCTGTAATATGTTGTTCCAGCAGAAATATTCGCATCGCTGTGTTCCCGTTCGATGGGTATCAAAAGCACGGGACGTAATGTATGAACTGTTTCAATATATCTTCATGGCTTCAGCTTGAACTGAAGATAAAAATATAAGCTACAGCGGTTCCTTGAAATAAAGTATCTTGCATGGACTTAGCATATCCCATGGCATAACAAATGTGAGGTGGTTGATGTTCAGAAAAACAACACGCGGATATAATATTGGCACTTGCGAGTACAATGCTTAACAGTCTCGTCTTAGACGTTATATCTCGCTATATCGACCTGCCCGTAGAATAAAGTTCCATAAGAACATGTGACCACTTTTTCTTTATTTTTTAGACTATTTAGATCTATATTTTATGATAATGAAACAAAAATTGAAATAAACACAAAAAAATTTTTAACTTTTGTTTTCCTACCATAAAATTGAGGCCTAAACAGTCTAAAAAATATAGAAAAACTGTGATGGTCTCATGCTCTTATGGGACTCTATTCTACGAGCAGGTTGATATGCACGTCATCGTAGCGAGTTAAGTAGTCATAACTGCTGAAAGTAATACAAATTTACTTACAGTTCAGCCTGTTGTTTCTTGTTGATGCCGGACACGTTGTCCATCCAGAAGCTAACCGTCAACTTCTCGTTCAGGTCCAGCACGTTGATGAACGCGCCCTGTTCGTTGACCCACACGAACCGCGTGTGCCGGTACAAAAAATAACGCAATCTGTTATCCCCATTCAGCAGGCTGACTTGAATCTCGTTGACCGGCACCATGGTGACGGAGCCTTCCGCATCGATAACTGTAACAAATGAGAAATCCACATTAACACGATATTCGTCTTTCTAATTCGAAAAAAAATTGTTTGTTACATCGTCACGAGCTATTTCGTCCCAAGCAGAAGACACCCTCCGATCTGTTTTCTCAAAAACACCAAAGGAAATATCTACAACTACAAAAAATCCCATCATCAGAATTATCTTCTGAGTCGCACGTCTATAAATGTCTAATCAATATAACACCACTACTGGGGTTCAATGTATGTCTCACTGTCTAAAGTCTCGTTTATCATTTAACGCGTTGGACAGCCCTTTATAGGACATTTTAATTGACGTTAATGTTATCCCAGATGGCGCATACCGCAGCATACAGTCAGTGACGACAATGGCCAGTAACGGTAGGGTTCACTAATGAAACAGCCAAAGGGTTTCCCTATAACAATAGTAGATAATAAGAAATATCATAGAACATCTTAACCTTCGTTCTTCTGGCCTTATGCCGCATAGATATTTTTTTACCCTCAGGCACATAATACCGAGTTGACAAAGCTGATCCCGAAATTATTTTTCTCGGTTGGAAATTGAAACGATGGAGCCCAGCCCAGGAGTCAGATTTATTAATCACTATCCAACGGGTCGGTCAGGGTTCTTATATTTTCTCTTACTGGAAATCTACTGTTACGAGTTGGGATTATTGTGTTAACCATAAGTAGCTATAACACCTATATATGAATTTCTCTTAAACGTTTTGTAACAAACGAATCATAGAGCGATGTCATGTACTCGGAGTGTTTTTTGAACTCACCACAAATATCCTTAGCCGACCTCAGGCTGCACTTTTTATATTTCAACTGAGTGAACTTGGGATAGTACGCCAAGATGAAGTAGGGCAATCCGCACAGTATGACACACACTGTGTGGAATAAAGCTGCTCGTTGTTTCGAGTAATTGTAACCGTGTATCTTGATGACTTGCTCCTCGCCATGATTCTCCAGCACTTGCCATTTCGCCTCGCCGATAACTTCGTATTCATCTGGAACGTGAGCCAAGTAGCTTCTTATTTCTTCAGGATTTTTTTTTTTAAATAAATGTCTCGGGATATCTTTACACACGGCCATCTAATCGTAGAGCATGCTCGAAGAGAGCTCGTATTTTGGTAACCAGACGGCAGATAAACAACTTAGATGGCTATGAATATACACTTAACATATAGCGCATACAATTAATATATAAATATATAACGGGTTGAGGATCGCAACGTACGACTTCTGGCGCCGACTACACTGCTGCCGGTAGGTGGCCAGGGCATTTAGCGGCGCCTAGATAAGTTGCGCCTCCGCGATCAGTTTTAAACTTTATACCTAATACTGCCACGATTTAGTTGACATAATACTATAGTTTTAAAAATAATCGAGGTTCTTAAACGAATGAATTTCATCCAATTGCAAATAAAACCGTAAACTTAACCGTATCACTGAACGATGTAGTAAGCAGGCATTCGTGATACACATACATATAACAAATTATAAAAAATCAAGTGAAGATGTCAAAAAAATTCCCGCCTAATCGACATGCCGTTGTATTTTTAAATGAGTACCTTAATTGTCCACTTGCGTTGCGAATATTAGTATAAATTGCATGTGATTGATAAATGATAACAAAGGGAATATTGTAAAATGGTTTTTAATATACTAATAATAAATCAGATTGTGACAAAAATTAGACTTGGGAATCCCCTCAGAAGTTTTCCTGTCTGTATTCGTGTACACAAACAATAAGGTAATTCAATCGGCGAGCGTGTCTTGTGAATACCAACTAGCTTCAAAAGAGCCAGCAAAAGTACAGAACAAAAAAAATAACATTGAGGATAACTATCTCACAATATCTACATGAATGCTTGCATGAACATGCTTAGACAATAAATATACTCAATTTATTAATAAACATAATAATTCAATATTTTAATGTAGAAAATAACAGATTTATAAAAAAAAAATAACTAAATCAAAGACATCGACATGGACATTGCTCAATATTGTTGACAAGATCGTAACTAATGGAAATGACCTAAATAATGAATCAAATCACTGTCAAGACACAAGGTTACAAAAATCAATGTATTGTAATATGCCAACATATTTAATAGCAATTTATAATAAGAACTCAACAGTATTCTACTAATGGAGACAGATTATTGGTCTGTAAGTTTGCAAGATTTGAAGCACTGCTGTCATGTAAGATCATGACCACACTGCTCCACAGCAGATTGACAACTACTAAAAAAACTTAACATCACACTTTAATCCCGGAAGGGGGAAGCCGAGGAGTCTAATAAATTCCCAAATTTTACCAATTACATTTTACATCCTGTGGGATAGTTAAGCCTGCAGTGAAAAACATGTATATTTGAAAATGATCGAGGAAAATGATTTAATACGGTTTAAAATAATATGAAATTTTTTCTGCAAATAGAACTTTAAAATGCTAAACACTGGTAGTAGAAAATCACATATGATATGACACAGTTATAGAATTTGTTCATACAAGATTGCAATATAATGGCATCATCAGTATACAACTATTCAGAAAAATATACAAAGTTGTAAAACCATGTAAAGAGAGTAAGAAGTAGTGGTGTCATTTAAAGAATACATTGGGATGAAGAAATGAGCTAATGCACACATTGGTGAAACATAATAAGGAGGACCAGCTAGCCCCAGTCCTTGTTTAACAGACACTGCTTAATTAAAAGATTTTCCAAATAAACCGGTGCTAATTAACTTCCATTCGGACCTAGATTAAGTTAGCAATCGATTGAAACGTACATGAAATTATATGAATAAAATTATAACAATGGTAACATCAGGTTGCCATGCTGATTGGATAGTCACATGAAGTTAACTCTGGAATAACAAAATGTTTATTAAACTTTGAGATATTTGGCACCAATGATGTGTCAGATCTGTAAAGATAGAGATGTTTTGTACTTCCTGACCTAGTGAAGTGATATAAAAAAAGAGTATTAGAATTGATTAACATTAAAATACATTGAAGTGCCGAATTACAGTCATCACTGGACAAGTTTCCTACTGTCAGGTTATTATTAAAACTTGTTCTTGTATTGTAATTTCCATAAAGAAATTAACCAACCACAGATAGAGATATGGTGCAATAATCCAGACTAATTAGATTTGGTGAAGACAATCATAAGTAACAATGAATAACAACCAAAATTCACCTTGGTATAGAAGGATTGGCAAAAATGTGTCAATAATGACACATCACATGCAATGACCAACCTTTGTTGATATTGCTTATCTCTGAATATTGTTTGTGGACCCTCATGGCACCCAACCATGTGATAGATTAAAAATGTCGAAGACATTGAGGAAATGAAGCAAGAATAAACAGAACACAAACACAGTAATTAACTACTCCTAGTTTACTAAATAAAAGGCAATTAATTGATTTAACAGTAATTGATGAAATCTATCAATCAGTTTAACTCAATTATTACAGAACCTTTCAGCGAACAGATGATCTTCTGCAACAGTAACTTAGCATTCAAAACACAGCTAACGGTGATAATAAATTTTATTAATATGTTTTATAAATACATGGATAACATATGCAACAACTAGGTTAGGAATGAATTGTAGTAATGTTTTTGATACAAGTGAGATTAACTTAACATTGTACATGGATATTTTGAAAATGCTTTTAAGGGCATACAAATTAATAATAATATAATAATATTGTATGTGTTGTAATATTATTGTAATTTTACTATTTCTCCTGGGTTGGTTTTATTTATAAAAGTAATTATATATGTCACTTACAGAGTGTAAATAACATGCAATGTTAAGAAAATCAGAGACGTCATTTTATTAAGTACCTATACAGTATTATCATTTCAATAGGATGTGTATATATTACTTACTCACCGTTTAAAATCGATTTGTTTAACTGAACCTATTTTTAATGTTAATATGGATACTCTTGTCTTTTCATAAATAAATGTTCATTCAGAAAATGTGATATAAGCTATTTTATTTAACATTAACATGTGAGTCACAACATTTAGGGAAATTTCTCAGAATTAGAATAGTACTTACCATTAGCGATAGAAGCTTTAGAATTCATGTTCGGTGTTACCGAAATTTTGTATAATAACACACACAGTTAGGGCATATTACATAGATGTTAATTGAAATTTTAATTTTAACCGGTGCTACCTCATTGCAACGTATTATATGGAATCCCGTAAAATAAAGTGGTCCTTTCACATTACACCTTTATAAAGGATTGAATTGAACATAGACAAATTGCAACTAATGTCAAACTGACAATTGAAGTTTCAGTCTTAATGTTGCTGCCAAGCGTTAATGCGAATATGTGGTTTTTAATTTGATTATCATAATTATAAAATTACAATAAATATAACATTAGAATGAATAAACAATGTTTTTTGTTTATTTATTAATCTATGTTACATAATTAGATAATGAAAACTAAAAATCAAACATTGATATTTTTGGATCATAGACAAAGTCTGTACTGGGAAATGACAACTAAGTGAAGTTATGTCGCCAGTCATGAAAAGGAAAAGCGGAAGTTATCGATTTGGCGCGAACAAAACAGTGGTTTTATGTTGTTAGCAAAATATGCGCTCTAGCGTATTACACGTATTTCTCTTATCAAATTGATGCAAATTATGAGCTCAGGTGGATTAAGTGGTGTGAAAACAGAGTTTCTAGAAATCGGCGAATATAACTTTTCTTGGCCTGGAGAAAATGGCACGTTTCAGGATTTTGGCTCGGTGAATTACACAATGCCGTCAGGTAATTTTTGTAAAAAGGTTGTAGATAGTTTAGGTATGGAACAATGAATATATAAAAATGTCTGTTTTAGGACCATGGTACTGGCCTTGGTGTCCCATGTGGAGAAATCCGCAACACCCGTTATTTCAGGTAAGCATTTTTTTATTATACTTTTTGAGGTTATGTAATTGTTTATAAGTGAAGATTTTTCTTTATGTAGCTCTCCAATATTCTCTTCGTAGCTTCGTACTGCGCTCCAAGTACAAAGAAAGGTCAACTATGGATGCATACAATTTTAATATTTGGTAAATACATTTTTCAGATTTCTCGATTTTTATATTGTTAACATTTATTGGAGCGATTTGTAGCAAAACACGACAGTATAGGTCTTTGGTATATGTATATATAGTGATATTTTTAATATTCAAATTCGTTATCAAGTATTGCTCACAAACTATCAAGACTAGAGACAACATTTGAAAATATGAACTATTTTGTAAGAAATCGTCAATGTGTAAGTGAATATTCCAAATTCCATATGTAAAATCGTCAGAACATCAGCTAATTCGCTTTACACAACTTTTTCTCATTTATTTTTCTCAATACATGTTTTGTGTGTTCTTATAGATTGCGAAATAAAAAGCAACTAAATAATTAACATCGAATTTGAATTAATATAGTATTTTACAGTTTTTATTACTGCAAAGTATTTAACGTCAACCAACAATATAACTATGTTAAGTGACGCTGCAGGCTTCATGCTGTACTCTATATGGGCCTGGCACGTCATTTGCTCCCCGGACGCGTTCTCCTGGAACTTCGGCTTCGTGTTCCTCAACTTGGCGCAAGTTGTTTATCTGGTGTACGAAATGAGGCCCGTCAAGTTCGACCCCGAGCTGGAGGAAGTTTACCACACACTGTTCGAGCCCTTTAAGGTACTTGCACGGTGTCATAACGGTATTATTATAATATATTTACACGGTACGCCAAGAGCACTCCTATATTCACTTCTCTGTCTACCCCATTAGAGAACTAACGCGAAGGTACTTCGGTGTCATTACGGGGTTATTATAATATATTTACGCGGTACGCCAAGAGCACTTCTATATTCACTTCTCTGTCTACCCCATTAGAGAACTAACGCGTTGACATAATAATAATATCTTGAGCATCTTTAATAATGTCTACGTAATAATATTATACATTTACCATTTAACTTATGCACAGATTCATTTAGGAAATACATGAATAATATTTTCTATGTCAGTAATATAGGGTTTTCCAATAGGGACGGGTTGATTTTGTCAGCTCGTGGCGGCCATATTGTTTCTTTTACTTTCTGTCAAATATCGTCTTTTAATCAGTCACTAAAGACAAATCATCATGGCAAGTTACAGCGTCGAGCAGCACGTGCAAATGAT
>DWJK01007194.1:0-10017 GCA_018248815.1 Croniades pieria auraria
GTATGACAATAGATTTACGGTTCACCAGCTGTTCATTGGGACGTTAAATCTAACTGGTGAAACCTGGGAGTGTACTCCACTCCTCTGCCTGCCACTTCGGGGATTACAGTCGTGATGTTACGTTTTTTAGTGTTACCTCGATATTTGAAATAGTAGGAGTGTTTTTGAACATGTGCTAAAGTACTTTGTGGATTCCAGAAAATTAGAAGTGCTTTTCGTACGTAGAAGAAACGGAAGAAGTCCATAAGAACCATGACCGGTAGAAATTTAGTTCAATGGGAAAGAGGCGTGACAATGTTTGGATGTTTGTTTGTGTCGTACATTTTTAACACGTTGACCGCTGTGTCAACCACCGGTAGCCGACACTGAGGTATTCCAATTGGCCCGCGTCGTCTACCGGTCCGTGGCCGACATATAAAAAAAACACAATAAATCACCTTAAAAATATACCAACTTAAAAACGTGAAAACAACTTTTGGACATTTTACGAAAATCCTATTGGTGGTCAACGTGTAGCTGAAGATATTTATTCGAGATTGTTGTATATGAAAAAAACCGTTCTGTTTTTAGATAGCCTTGTATCTAGCAAATATATTAAGTGTAAATAAATAATCGTATCGTACAAGTGAATGTGACTAGTGAACGTCGCAGAACGATAAAGCCGAGCCAAGCTTATCTTCAGTTTTTATGGTACGCTGCGTCGGAACACGTCAGTGTGGTGAAGGCGCTATGAGTTACGGCAACCTTGGGTGTAGCTTTCAATAGCAGGACTGGGAGTTTTGATGATACTTGTTACCAGCTTCGTGGTCATGGTGTCGCGTTTAACTATGGTTCCGGGTACGGGGGGTACGGGGTACGGCTGAACCACTCATACATATGTGGGTATACTATGCTCAATGTTTGTGGTAAATGAAATGAGAGTGGATAACAGTATATGAATTGTTTTCGAATTCGAGGTTCGATTCAAATGCTTATGGTTAAGTCTATGAAAAATTTAGAGGTCTTGAATGGTTTTTTTTAAATCAGAATAGAAGCCAGGTCAACGGGGAAGGTGTGGAAAATGCTTATGGTTGGTCATTAACATTATTGTTAATATACACATACATTTTATCTAAAATGAAATTGTAAATTAGAATTTTAGAATTTAAATATTTATATTTTATTTAAAACTGTTTACATAAGAATTTGCTATTTGAATTTATAAAGGGCCCAATTTAATCTAAAATTGAGTATCAAAGAAATTGTAAATTTAATTTTACAAAACAAAATTTATTTCAAATGCAGTGCACGAGAGTTTATAATATTCTTCAATTTTATGACTCATGTTTTATCATAAGATAATTTTTTATCAGGAATTTGTAATGGAATATTAAAGTATGTATTTCAGTGTAATGATTAATCATATTTGTGAGAATAAAAATATTTGCATTTTACACAAGCTTTGAATTGTGCTGTTTTGTGCAATTTTTACGATTATTATTTTTGGATATCGTTATCATACTGTTCTTTCACTGCATATTTATTTGTTGTGTCTAGATATAGTTCAGCCTGTGGTTCTACACCCACTGTGCAGATTTTTGTCATCAGATCAAAGTTCCGATGGCAGCACCATTGCATTGTCCAGATTACTGGACTTGGAAGGTAACTATGATAATACATGAGGCATTTCAATTTCAAACTCCTGTTGACCTTACCTTTGTGGCTGTTGATTTCGAATTTAACTCTATCTGGGGTTAGAAACATAGAATATGTCGCAATATGCCTGCCTTAAAATTTGACGACTATTGAGTTCTACGCACTTGGTAGCTATGGCAGTCTATGGCCTTAACCCTTCTCATACTGCGAAGAGACCCCTGTTTAACAGTCGAATCGTTTTATTAAATCTTATTTTAACTATAATAATAAATAAGTAACACCATATATTCTACAGTGGGACGAAAACGTTACTGGCAACATGTGGGAGTATACACTCCTCTGTCTACCTCTTCGGGGCTACCAGACGTGATGTTAATTTTTTTTGTAGCGTTATGTTACATGACAATCGTCCTACTTAATAATTGATCCATTTTCAATATATCAAACTCAAGTTGTTATTTACCGTTATCTTCTTCACGAAAATTTATGACACACCATCGATACGCTCTTCAAGGAATTAAGAATGAGGTACTTAACTGAAACATTTATACGGAACACGCGCTTTACGAAATATATTACTAAGACCATTCCTTCAGTTGGAAATTTTTTCACTTCACGTCTGAAAAATGTTACGCTGCTTTAGATTAAAAGGTCAACAACACCAACGCGCTCATATACATATTATCATCATCATCATCATCAGCCTATCTCTGTCCACTGCTGGACATAGCCCTCCCCCGATGAGCGCCATCGCGCCCTGTCCTCGGCTAGTCGCATCCAGCATCTGCCTGCAGATTTTCGCAGATCGTCATCCCACCATACATATACATATGTTAAATCCAAAGTTAATTCGAATAACAGTCAACTTGGCTCTTCATATATTTATCAAAATTCTCTCATCGTCATCATCCTAACAGCGTATTTATTCGTTACTCGTACGAAGTAAGACAAGTTTCTTACTCCAATGCGATCTAGTTATGACAAACACTCGATCGAAACGAGGTCGCAGCACGGCAACACCGACACTTGCATTATTTACTGTATACCGCAAACATTATGTTTATACTTAGCTGGTAACTTTCAGTTTATTGTGGCATTCTTGGAACTAATGTACTGATATTTTTCACCTACTTTCAAACTCGTATATTATCTATATAAACCGTAGTTTCTGCTTATCAAAGTTTTTTCTCTGCTACATTTTATGGGAATTATTCTAGAAGGTTCCAGGTAGAAACGATAAGAGAGTATTATTGGCAGGGCAGTTATCAGCAGTTGGTTGTAAACCACTTCCGCAGTTATTAATAAGACTAAGTGTGAACTGTTACCGTCGTTATTCTACATATTACTCATATAATACTATATCATTTTCTGTTCCACAATACCGTATTCGATTACCATGTAATTTTATAGAATTCCATATAATTAATTATAGGCATAACGAAATTCATACGTAGCTTAGTTAATCTAAATTTAAAAAATATGTATTATAAAAAAAAAATGAATGAAGGAAGAAAATATGAGTTAATTATACAGTGTAACGAGCGTGCTCTCTCATGAGACATATTTAATTTTAATTCAGTTTGTTTCCAGTGCACCACTTATTCGTCACTCTTGGCGTCTATTGTGCTGTGGAACGACCTATTATTACACTTCATCTACTTCGTAACGAAGCGAAACCTTTCTATGCTGGCATAATTTTTTCTCGTACGTTAGGTAAACGATAATATATAATAAATGACAAAAAAACAGTAAAGAACGTATAACTGGTGACTCTTAGTACACTCTACCTACCTCTTCGGTGAAATACAGGTGTGTTTTCATGTTATGGTTTTTATTGCCGTAAAAAGTGATGTATATCTGGATAAGGAAAACTTAAAAAAGTATAGTCATAAAGGTTATCTATACTATGTTTCGTATATCAATCTATTAATATGCATATAGTAACATCATCAGTTTATTTTAATTAATGAAAAACATGAATAAAAAGTCCACCTACCCGCTCTTTACAAAACGTTGTTTAACGGAGGTTGTATTCAGCGTGCCACTTGTCACTTCCGTCGCCCATTGTGTTGTGGTGCGACCTTTAATTACATCTGTAGCACCTTCGTTACCGAGCTAAGCATGAATGAAAACAAAAACACCTTGTTCTCTTCGGTTAACGTTAACAAATCTTTTAATATGTTATCGTGTCGCGGTTAACTGTGTCAATGGATGCCCATATGTTGTAGGAATGAGGGTAGTTCAACAAAATGTTGTGTTCTTTGGCATATACCGGGCATGGTTCTAGACTGTTGGCTAATACTGGGAATTTTAAGTTAAAAAAATAATCACTTGCTGTATCCGGGAATCGAACCCAGAATTTCTCGTTCAGTAATCGCGTTTGCAATTATTCAACCGACGAGGCAGATCAAAGAGATATATAAATGTCTATTATAACGCTGAAATGATGTTTAGAGGGCGCCACTTGCCTTCGGGATATTATCATAAAATTTTATTCGGGGCTAATTAAAAATCCACCCAATTTACGCAGGTATCACTAAAAATTCTTTTGCGGCGCCGTTAATAAATTTGCTGAGGTGAAAGAGGGGTGAGACGTAATGCTTGTTCCCTTATCAATTAGAAAAATTAAATGACCGAAGCGGGTAGGATGGAAAAATTAATATTAATTTCGAAAGATACCTTTTTTCATTTTGTTACACAATAAAAAAAATCGTGAACTTATCTTTAAAATATTTACAGTTAGAAAGATAGTGTTACCATTAATACTTAAATATTGAATGAATTATATCTAAACGTCAATCACAAGAGAACTAGTTAGTTAGAATATCCGTGGAAAGAAAATGGTGCAACAAGTGATCCAGGTGTTTTGTGCGGTTACATTCCAAAGAGTGATTAAATTTAAGAAATAATTTTATGAAAACAGCTAACATTAAGTTTCCTTGGGGCGTAAATACTTTGAAACGATTCCTTTAAAGGAAGAACGATAAAGTTCTTTACAAGTTCCAACTTTACTACTTAAACCTCTGACCTTTGTGATTTTTCAAACGCAATATCCGCTTTCGCCCGGACCCTGTTTAATCGTTACTTTTCTTTGTTTCGTTTTTAATTCATGACTATTGTTGTTCAATGTTTTGCGAGTTTGCTACGATGATCATTGTTAACGCATAGCGTTCTCTGTACCATAACATTCGTAAGTCACACTGAAGTATTCCAAGTTTCCCACGTTTCCACGCACTTTCCCACGTTTTCATAGCAATTAAATCAGTATATAATTATCAGTTCACTATATTATGTAGTTTAACATAAAGGCCTCCAACCATTTCAGTGTCCGTTTTTGTAACCTGATCTTTAGAACTCCTTAGTGCAGGTTCTCAAGGTTTTCATCGCTCAGTACGTACGCGTAACATCCCTGAGGAAGTTTTAGGTTAACAATTCCTTTGGGATCTGTATCAATTGGAAGATTTATGTTAGGTAGGATTTAATAAAATGATCTCAGAATTAAGACTGAGGCAGATGCATAAATCGTAACAGATGTACATTCGACCCATTTGTCATTCCACTGTTGGAATATGGGTCTCCTCTCATATTGAGAGGGTTAAGGCCATAGTCTTCCACGCTGGCCAAGTGCGGGTTGGCAGACTTCACACACTTCAGAATTTTTTTTTATTAATTCTAAGGTGTGCAGGTTTCCTCACGATGTTTTTCTTCACCGTTAACAAGTGATATTTATACTTAAACCGCACTTTTGTAAAGAGGCGCCATGGATTTGAACCCAGCGGCCCTGGAGTGAGAGGCTGAATTCTTAACCACTAGACTATCATTGCTTAACAGATGTACAACCATTTTAAATAATGGCAATCTTTTCGTAAAATAATTTTCTGCAGACTTTGTCTATCCCCTAGGATCAAACACGCAGTAACGAGATACATTTTCAGAAGTGCTCATATAATATTCAGTTTGTAAATTACGTAGGTGATAACTATTTTTAATTTTTCTCTGCTTATTTTAGCTCCCTAACTTCGTAGCATTTTATAACTTAGTTATTGAAATTATGACTTTTTCACCAATCCTATTTATGTATATAACTTTGCTATTGAAAAGTGTGGCAAAACTTTTGTTGTAAAAAGTCTGTTGATGTTGTTGTCGTATATAATGTATTAGTTGTATATTACGTTTTCTTTAGAGGTCAAATTGTCTGTAATATAAAATGTCATATAATAAAGCATCATCTAGATATTTTATCTTAAGTTTTTAATTAAAAAAAAATTTAAATTCTTGTGAAATAAGTATACATATAAGAACATATGCCGCAAAGCTCAACAATGACACATGCGAAATCTTTTATTGAACTGAACACAAAAAATTTTGCTACTTACACTCCATTAGTGAACCCGTTATGAAGGTTTCATGTTAAGGAGTGACCTAATAACTTAAAGCCCTTAGCTATAAGGCGACCTCGATCACTAAAATGTGTGCGAAATATTTCGGGTGCGCCTCCATTAAATTGGGCGGGAAGTGTAACGGGCAAAATAAAAGCAATGCGTTACTGTGTCCTAACGCGCCTGTCGTACATCGCGTGGGTAAGCGCTAAACGATATAATCGCAGTTATAAACATCGTATGGGGGGTGTTAAAACTAATAACTAAATAGTACTTATGATGGGGAATGTTTCCAGAAGCAAACAGCCACATAGCTTCTTATTCGTCCTAAATTTCTTTGATCAGGTCATTTCTTAAGAAAGTGTTGGTTATGACACTAATCTGCTTTAATATCATAAACCACATGCAATCATGTTGACTCTTGCTCATTCTGACACACTTCAGCTCAGTAACTAATAATAATACTAATAATAACTAACTAATACAGCACGCATGCTCTACCTTTCTGAATTTTTCATTCCAACGGCCAACCATTCCCCACAAATCTCACCTTGTAAGTATGCCCTGTAAGTTCTTCGTTTCATTCCGTTCTAAGAGTAATGGTAATGATTGATCTATTTATACTGAGCTTGAGCCTGGGTAACTCGTGAGAGCTTAGTGACCTAGAACCCAGTCTCCCCACTTGAAGCCTGGATCGAAATACTAACGTGCGTCTCTATAAAATTATGTGTTGCCTAAAAATCTAACCCGCACTTGGTCTTATACATTCTCATTCTGAGAAGAAACCCTTGTCCAATAGTGATACGATTAAAGGAATGTGGATCGCGATTGTTCATATACATATCTTCGACCTGTGGAATTGCAATCTCTAGTCCCGGAAATGCTAGTATATGAATGTGAAGGCGCGGGTTAATATGATGATGACGATGATGATGATGATCTAAGTACATGAGGTCGTTTACAGTAGAAAGGCTGTCAACATTTTATATTATGTTGTAGCGAACTCAAGCCCAGTCTTGATAAATGATGCTTATAATAGTCATGTATTATTCTCGTGTTATTAAAATCTCAGACGTAACTTGAAAAAGATTTATTCCCTGATAAAGTCAGTTTCCAAGGGTACGTGCATGTCTTGAAAGGGTGATTTAGATTTTTGTATAATACATATGATTGATTACAAACCCTTTATTAAGCGCTGTTACATTGTAACTCGCGGGAATAATACAAAAAGAAACAGCGAAAGGTGAGAAAGAAAAGTTATTCCTTCTCGTATAATATGAAATGAAGGTGTATTCACACACGTCGGTGACACGTAATGATTGTTATACATTTGTTTTTTTTTAATATTTTATAATAATGAAGAAGTTAATTTGGTTTATCATGCCATTCAATCTTGCTACATAATTTTGTTAAAATTCCATTACATTACACATTACAATGAATAAAACAGTTTAAACTTCGACCCAAATGGAATCCAGTTCAAACCATACGTTGCGTTCGCGACGATACCATCCACCATTTCCCACAAAGTATCTTCTAATGTCACTGCGAATTAGTGTACGAGCGAAGTAACCTAGATTACTCTCAGATATGTTAACCGGCTATAAATAAACAGTGCATGCGGATCACGTGCGGGGTCACGGGTTATGATAAATTGTTCTTGTTCTGGGAGAATTCTCATTGCGATCCGCCAACATGTACGAGTAGCTCGCTTTATTACCGTCATTGGGAATGGCGATCTCGAAACCAATTGCCTTCCTATTTGTCGAAGAACGGGAATTTTAATCAACCCGCGATAAATTACTGAATGAATCAATGGACTGAATGTTTTATTTATGTACCTGTGTTGTAGCTGCGTTATAAGGAAATATACATTGACAAATATTACAGTTATATTAATGTAGTTAATTACGGCGTTAAGTTCATTATGTGAAGTAAAATGTAGTGAACAGAAGTAAGATGCAAAAGAAGTGAACAGTAAAATAAAAGAAGAATCTTTGTATATTTATGAAAGACAACATAGCAATATTTAGGAACAAGGATATGAAACAGGAACATAGTATGAGATGTTTAGTTTAGGAACATAGTATGACATGTTTAGGGTGAACTAAGAGATAAATTAACTTCATAGTATCGAGCAATTTGCTTTTGTTAAGTAACAACTGGCTGAAGCACAGACCATTATACTTAACTCATGAACACACACACATGCTCACAAGCAACCGTTTCTAAACCCATCGGCCGTAACTACTCAGGGCTCCGTATCTTGAACTATGCCACTTGAAACATTATCTCTACAACATAATGTTGTAATACGCCAGGAGGATATTCTAAAATTATCGACTGCTTATTAGAGACGGTAATTCAATCGCTTGCGGCTAGGATACTATCAATATTCTATCACTACGGCCGTGTATACGAGGCGATGTTGAGGTAGCTGATGTACTTCAACGTTCGGAATATAGGTATGAGTGTATTGAGACTGGGAATTTCTTTAGACTTCAAATTTGGGTCTTACAATACTAACCAAAATCAAAGAGAGAACACTTATCATGCTTAAATAATGACTTTCGATACATATAGAATAGATATTTTGGTGAATGATAAGGTTTTAAGAAAATTGTAAAACACGAAGTGAGATACATTCAATTGAAGCAAACCATAAATCACCCGTATAGCATTGCAGAGCTGTAAACCAAGCTGGTTCATAAAAAGGCATTAAAATGTCCATAATCATTTCAACCAGTGATCTAGCTGACGGAGCTCTATAAGGCTTTCATTAAAGCTCAAAGAAAAAAGGCAAAACGATTGTCGCTTCATGTCTGTGAAGTTAGACGAGGCATTTATCGCGACTGGCTGCAACTTCAAAGCTCTGCGGTTCGTGTTACAGTTAATTAGACCGACACCATTTGATTTAAGTCGTGTTTCACGTACGAGTGTACATACTGCTCTCTGGATGAGTTTGCAGTTACCTTCTGCTTGCTCCATGAATGTTTTCCTCTATGCTTCTCTACAAAACTTGTTATAGTGTTTCATTTGGCTGTGTTATCACCATATTTGTCGTAGATCTGTTTTGGGAAAGAAATGTTTATGACGGCATTAAAATGTTAATAAATGACTTCGTACAAATCGTTTTTCCTTTTGCAGAGAGCAGGCATTTCTGAACAATTACATTGAATCTTTTTGAAAATCTTTTTAGCGTTTCAATTCATACGTTTGAAGGTATGTGTCGTGTCGTATATCAAAATGCTTTTAGGTATTTTAGGCTTATGGATAATAGGATAAATAGACATGTTTCACACTGCAAACATTTCTGAATAAATCATAAACAATGGTAGAATAAAACACCTTATTTTATCGTCATTCTATTTCAAACCTAAAGAACGTTGTAACAGGGTTTAATCGAACCCTAACATCGATCGTATCCTCTTGCGTGTCTTCGCGGCAAACGATTTATTTTGATCATAGCTGTTAGGGAGCAGCAAACAAGTAATAAATTAACAGCAAAGACTTAATTAGCCACGGTGTTCCAATACCATTAGCGGTTTGTGATGACAGTTCTGTTCCGTACACGAAATTGATGTAATATCGCAAGGGCGTTGCCAAAGCTAATGTTGCCACTCGACCAAATTGGTTATTGGGGAAATCGTCTGTGATTTGAACATGTTGTATTGGGATGTATGGTTCATTTGGTTTTATCAGAATCACAAATATCAATATTCTTTTATTCGGTACCGTCTTCGATATATTTATATCGTTTGGAGGCTCTATGGAAATTATAAGTCCTTATACGGTAGCCGGAATAACAGATATCGTGTTGTACTTAGACCTCAAGGTGATTACATTCCCGTATGAATAAAAAAGGATATAAGCAGTGATAGACTAGTGGTTAAGAATTCAGCCTCTAACTCCAGGGGTGCTGGGTGCAAATCCATGGCGCGCACCTCTTTACAAAAGTGCGTTTTAAATTTAAATGTCACTTGCTAACGGTGAAGGAAAACAT
>DWJK01007195.1:0-10016 GCA_018248815.1 Croniades pieria auraria
ATGGAATAGGTGGTGAGCTTATTGCCATACACCGGGCACTGATCCAGACTCCGAGTCACTACTAGAAATTCTAAATTAAAGAAATCTAATAGTACCCGACCCGGGATTTGAACCCAGGACCTTCCGTTCGGCAGTCGCGCTTGCTACCGCTTGACCAACGAGGCAGTCAACGAGGAGTTATATTCAGATATAACTACGAGTATCTACATATCTGGTAAAACATATGTTCGATACTCATTACCTTCTATTGTAATATTTGATATGTAATCACATCGCCCCAAAGCTACGTAACGAGAGCACACGTTTGGTAGTGGCGCGCTGAATGAGGGGAGGTCGCACTAGAATGGACATGTTTTTCAACATCTATAAAAAAGCGATGAATCAATGGATTTACTTATTTATTTTATGTATTAACTTGTATAGCAAAATCACGCTTGTATTTTCCTGAAGGGGCAGGCAGAGAAGCGTAATACAACTCCACGTTTCACATGTTATGTTATTCATCTCACCATGGAATAGGCTTGAGCCTAGTGGGATAATTCGTTAATTTATTGCCCACTATTCAATATTATACCTATGAACTTATGTGGAGATTGTCACCGTTCCAGATTGTCCACTACTCAAACCACGGCGATAGTAAGTCTACGTACTAGATGTAAACAACAACGCTATACCAAATATTTTAAGGGATAAAACTACGTATGAATAAGAGAAATATCATTTGGTAGACGGTAATATATTAATTTTTTCTGACCTTTCAGTTCAGTGTTTAGTTAACCGCTGAACCGGAGGCTGTAGATTTAAGACCTACAAGAGTAAATGTTTTTGTGATAACTTTTAATGTTTGTTTTGCCTGGATCTAATTTTTTTTCGTTTGCTTTTTAGGTAGCAAATAAACGTATGTTTATTTGCTACCTGTTGTTTGCCAGGTAGCAAATAAACGTATGTTTATTTGCTACCTGGTCATCATAGTACAAATTCCATCTAGTTTAGAAGCAGAGGAGCATATGTTAAGTGAGTGACGATATTGTTATGAAATATTCAATGTAATGTTTAACGAATAATTGAATTGTTGATGACTTGAATATTGAAGTAAGTTTTACTGTTAAATGTTTCGCGAGTATTTATACACATGATTAAAAACGGACGGAGACGGAGACTTCGTCGCGACCTCGCTGCCAGCGGCTGAGCTCACGAGGAAGGACCTCGTACAGGTCCGAAATTAGTCAGGCCATCCCGAAAAACGTATGTGAGTTAAGCCGGTACATTTTTAATCATGTGAAATAAGTTTGTTCAATTAAATGGCTAAATTTGTTTTTGCGCGTCAATACATGCGACACAACTATTAAAATAGGCTAACCCAAATGCTTTCTAAATATTAAGACATTCTTTATTGACGAATAATTGTGCTGTTACATTTATGAAAATCATTATAATTCGTGTAGATCTCAACGGCACTGATATAAAAGTAATTTTAGAACAGAAGAACCCTTAAACGAAGTGGAGGGCTGTAATAGGGAGTGCCCGTTTGATTTGAACCAGTAATGGACGAGGGGAGATCAGGGTAAAGCGGACAGCACGTTAAAATCGCCTTGGAATGTGGAAAGTGTTCGCGCAGGGAAACGTTGAATGTTACACGCGAATTGTTTCGTAATGTTCTGCGTGTGATGCTCGCTGCGAAATTTTTGCACGTATCAATTGTTAAAAAAAAAGAAATACTATAATTCGATTTCTCGGTGCGAATGTGTGCGTACCTTTATTTAGTCTTGGTACACTGTGACACCGTTTTTCATTAGATTAAAAAATAACGAAACGGCATTCAATTTTACAGCGTGAATATATCTTTATAAATTCATTTGTACTTTATTACACTATGCCACAATTGAATAGATTAAAAAGAGAACTTAGTATTGCGTTTTCTGCCAGTCTATCTTTAGGCTAAGCAGAGAATCTTTCAAGGCATCATGAAGAAATGAAGAGGGGAGAAAAAATATGTATTTAGTTTCTTTAATTGTTGAAGTAATTCTTAACTTTATAGTATATATACTTACGTTATAAAATATTGTATTAAGTCTGGGTTTAAGAATAGAAATAGTACTAGATAATTGTCAATAGTTATTTTATGATTTTAGGAGTATAAAAATAATATTTTTTTTGTTACTATATGTTAAGATTATTATCTATTTAGTATTAATATATAATAAAATTATATTAAACATCATTCCTTAATAATAACTTACCAGACAATGTTTACAACCAGATGATATTTATTTAAAACTACCCTCTTATAACTTTGTATCAGGATTTTCGAATATCACTACACAATTTTCGTTCATTCCTTAGATATACTTGACAATTATTATATTTCGGCTCTAGGCTAATTGGTCAAAAACATTTTTTGTTTAATTTCTCTGTAACTGAATTTAATTTATTTTTTTACAGAAGTAAGGTTTTAAACCATAATTCATCGAGTTGGTACTAATTTTAAAAAGAATACCTTCAAAAATACATACAGGTAAATTAAACTTTTTAGATTATGTACGATTCGTTTGTCTTGGCATAAGAAGTCAGCTTTGAAAAAAAAATAACAGCTTTAAATCCATTTGACAGTTGTATGACAGTTATTCCGTTCCATTTTCGAATAAATCGTCACGGCAGTGTTCATTTTTCATTTACGATACACTCACTAATTAATTATATAACGTCGGCACAACGTTATGTTAACGAGACATCGTTACATCGTAGTGGCTGTTAAATTAAATATTTATACATTCATTCGGTATACGGCTTCTGAATAAATATCAGTCTAACAGTAAATAACGAATCATGACGAAAAATAAAGACTACAGTTCTAAATCTTACTAACATCACATCGCTTGATAAAATATAATGATTAAAATAAACAGTGATTAATATACCCGGTAAAGCGCCGTATCAGTTCGTTTTTAAATGAGAAAACGAGATGCCTACCCGTTATGACATTTGTAAAAACCTTCTAGAACATGCAAGATTGATTTTTTAAAGAGAATAAAATAATAACAATAAATATTAAATTTGATTTATTTAATATTATTATGAATTCAAAAGATGCTTTTTTCTTGATATTTCCAAAGTTTGATACAGTGTTATAACATGTTTATGTCTATGACGAAACACAAGAGGCAATCATAGAAATTAATGAAACGAACATATCACATGTCTGAGTGATAATAAATATCACACACGTGCTGAATATTAAAACAGTGTTAAATTCTTGTAGATAAATGTGACTAATTAATGTATTCCCTTATTATTCGGTAACAACTCACCCCCTATTTTATTATTGACGTAAATATAAGGTAATTCGTGAAGTTGGAGTAATGTAGTTCTGTGTCTGCCTACCCCTTGGAGGAAACACAAGCGTGATGTATTCACATCCAACAGCTCGAATTCGTTTGCAGCTAGCTAGCTAACAAGTTGTTATATTAACATGTTCTAATCGGACTAACTGACTTTGGCAGATATCGTAGCAAATGTCTATGGTCGGCATCATTCACGTGCGACTTTTGTCTATTCGTTGTTAATCTGTTCATAAAAAAAATCGATTACGCTTTAACAAATCACATTTCAAATTGACTTAGCAACAGCGCATATTAATTGATATTTAATAAGAAGAAAAAAACTAATGAACGAACAGGTACGCGCGTGTAACGACCTCAGCAAAAAGTCGAATATAAAATGATCGTGAGCTGTACGGTTTCGCAAACTTGTTTTTAAGGGCGTTTCGAGGTTAGATATTATATACAATTCCTCGCTCACCCTCCGTGGGGCAGAGGGCGCGGAGGGACCCCTCAGTCTACGCGCTGACCTTCCTCAAGTCCTTGCGACAACAAAGGTCGTCGGCGACCGTGTTCACTGTGATGTCTTGCGAAGATTTAATTTGTACTAATAGAATTTATCTATTGTACTACTGTTTCAGTTAAGCTGTGGTAGATATGTAATTATTTTAACTGTGACATGTAGTTTTACCCACGTGTTTATTTACCATTTCAGTATACTCCTATACATTTAATTAATAATTAATAAGTTAGGTCTGAGGTATTGCTTTAGTACGTATTGGCTACTAAGGTTTCTAATCTTCGTTTTATTTCACAGCAACGACGACGCGGACTAAAAATGATAAAAAATGTTCCATTTTTAGTACGGAGCGACCTGCGTAACAAATATATAATTAAAATGAGGCTTTATGTAGGTTTTTGTGCCTATTGTCCGCGATGTAATAGCCCAGCCGATAAAATAGGCTGTTTTTACAAAATATTGGTATTTTCGTATCTCTATACTGGCTGTAACAATAATTGTTTTCTCTATTTATTTTTAACCAGCCAGCAATATTATACATTCGACTTACTTCTTGCGCTAACCTAGGTTACCCTTACTCTCTTTCATCCCCTATTTCACTGTCTTTGGGGTGATTTAAAAAAGAGTACAAAATCGCTTGCGTCCTTTCTTATGAATCAAGGTACATGGTGTTAAGTTTCAACAAAATCGGTTCAGCTGTTTTAATACAGTAAGGCGACAGACAGTGAAACGTAGTGCATTTCGCATCCACAGGTAAAAAAAAAATTAAATTAATATCAATCATTTCGCATCGTTGAAAATTCATTTGAGTAAAGAAACTTTTTTACTTCCAATTATACTTAGTAAATGATTGCCTAACCGCTAATAAAAAAAAGTAACATCACGTCCGTAATCCCCGGAGGGGTAGACAGATTAGTGTGGTAGGTACTACACTCCCACGTTCCACCAGTTACGTTTACGTCCCACGGAATGGGTGGTGAGCCTCTTGCCATACACCGGGTACGGATTCAGATTCTGAGTCACTACTAGAAATTTTATATTAGATTATCCAATAGTACCCGACCCGGAATTTGAACCCAGAACCTCCCGATCGCCAGTCGCGCTTGCAAACCGCTCGACTAACGAGGCAGTCTCTCCTCTAGTCTCTAACCTAACCGCTAATGTAGACAAATATCATCTAAAAATGTTATCAGTGTCGGGTTTGAACACAGTAATCATTCTCCATTCCTTTCTACGTAGCTTTCTATACTACGATCTGCGTGCGAAGGACACAACCGATATCCTTTCCACCAAACATGGTCGGAACGAATGTAAATTATAATAAGATCGCACCATTATACATAATATATGTACATATATAAACCACTTCATTTCAAACGTAAATTTAAAGAAATTAATTTAACTTTTATTTGTTCTACTTAGAGAGAAGGTAGGTCTTAGGTAGAAGAGTATTCTACTTCCAAGAGATCGGTACCCAAGCAAGAGATTCTATTACAAGGGTACATAGTATTTACAGATTGTATATAGAACACATTTTTTCTACTAATTTACAAATAGAGGCCATACATAAATAAATAAGACAAATAGGTATCGTACGGCTGTTAAAATTTGTTGTTATTTCCCATAACTGTAATGGTGTACGCAGGAATTTTCCAGAAATATGGGTACATAAATGATCGAAAACGTCTTTACGATGACTCATCTCGAATTGTCTTACGATAATTGCTGCAATATCTGCAATGATAATAATTGGAAGCAATATTTTAGTGACAGAAAATTTTTTTAACTCCACTTTCCTGATACAGTTATCGATATCCAGCCGTCGTTTAAAAAATGCTTTGATTTCAGAACTTTATTGGCATTATGTTGACATTTATCGAGGTTTAAAAATATTTGTGAATTTGGCACAAGTACTGGAATTCAGCCTAATTGTGCTTTACAAGTAAAAGTTGGATTTGTTTATAAACAAAAATGGCGCCATTAGCATACTTTTTAAATAACTGCTGTGATTTAGATTTCGACGTTTTTAGATCCATAATATTCATAAGATAACTCTAGCAGGTATCGAGTTTATATATAGAATGAAGGATGTAACTGTCTCTCCTTCACACGTTATTAATGTCGAACAATATTACAGATAAAATATGTTTGTTTTATTTTAAATGTTACGAAGGTTATACTACAAAGATGCTAAAGCAATATCGCTAATATCGTTGCTATGGCAACTGGAGATCGCCAACACGAGTGCCCAAAAACTGGTCGCCCGTCGGTTGTTATTTTGTGCGACTGGCAGTTGTGCTAGCATTTTTGTGTTTCGAATAAAAAGGTTTAGTGGGCGGACACACACTAAAATACAGCATTGAATAGGACAAATGAGTAGGATATGGTACTAGGTAAGACGTTAAAGTTCTTATTTATAGATAGAAACGGTATAATATATTGGTAACAATATAATACTTGATGTATTATATTGTTACATTGCTGGGTGATTGTATTTAAGGAGGTTGATTCACCTCGTATGATGGGTCAGCTCATTGCATTTGCTAACCACAATACGCACGAGTGTTTCTGTCGTGTTTACCTGAAAGCGAGTCGCGCGGTGCGTTCACCTACGACCTTGGACGTCCTGTCGTCGCAAAGATAGCGCAGTGCTGCCCTTTTGAAGTTCAATACACATATTAGATACAATAGAACATTTTGTTATTACTGCATGGTGTCTCTCACGTCATCTCATCGGTTTAGCACGACTTAAAAGGACCAGAACACTTGCCTTGTGCACGTTCATGAGTTCAATGACCAGCCAATCATTTGGTTTTAATGATTCTTACATAATGATAAAAACTATATCACACAACTAGTCACTGGCCGTCACCAATTCAAATTTGGAACGTGTTTGTTATAACATGACGTTCTCAATATGGCGGAACAATGAACTATGAAAGTTACTGGCGGCTCTATACTCTTCTGTAAATATTTATTTCTTGCCTACTTTTGCTTGGCCGTGTGCCATGGTTTATCTACTTGACTACAGACAATTGCAATAAGTAGTTATTTGTTAATAAATTACGCGATATCGCTCTTATTTTGATAAAATTAAATGTACTTCTACGTAACAAATATTTTTTTTTTATGTACTTCAACCATAGATAATATCAATTTTCATGTAAATGTTGCCATCGATAAAAATGGTTCTTTCATGTTAATTTTATCTAAAGATCCCTATTATCACATGAGATAATAATCTCATGTGATAATAGGGATGCGACTTTTTAGATTAATAAATTGTCTCAAGTTTTAAAACTAATAAAATAAACTTTGATTCGTAGTCAATGTCACTAGGTGTTTAGTTACCCCTTTGGACCCTACCTTTATGTTTAAAGATGGCAAATAAATAAACTAACAATAAATCTGTTTGTCTGCCCACGCTAATCTCAGAAACAGCTTATCCGATTTGAATGCAGTTTTTAGGATTATAAAGCGATTTTTTTATTTAAATCGGTTAACAAATGAAGAAGTTATGTCAATTTATTTTTTTAAAACTTACGAAATCTACGCGTACGAAGTCGCGGGCACAGCTACATATTTTTACTATATTTACTCTTGGTGATCATAGCGTGATGTTCTTAAAATAGTTTTTTAATATATTGTTCTCTAATTAACGTGGGTGACACCGCGGGGCACAGCTAGTATACAAATATAGTATTATATTCAAATAAAGATAAGAAATATATTTTTGTTTCACCCAATACGAGTCCCCAACAAGTCAGTTCGCAGGTTACCAACGCATTTGAGACCACGATGACCGATGGCTGGCCTCCGGAGCTACACACCAGACTCATATGTTTTTGGTGGAAGTAAGGTATTGTCAAATTTTATAAAAATAACTATTTTACCAGCCGAGCTGAATAGTTTCTACATCAACCTTCGGAGGGTGTCATGGAAGTATACTGAGTGCCCTGTAACTGGTCCTATTCAAACTATCTCTCTGGCGTATTAAATAAAATGGTTCAACAAAATCGACTTTTCATAGATATGCAAAATATCCGTCTATCCATTCATCAATCAGCCTTTAAACTGTAGTGAGCCTTCCGAATCCAGCAGCATCCTGGACTCTTCTTCAGGTCATAATATATTACTATACAGAAATATTTTCATTTGAATGTATATATAAAAGAATGTGAATCTGTGAAAGAATGTGTGTGGGAATACGGGTCTCCTCTCATATTGAGAAGGTTAAGGCCGTAGTCTGCCACGCTGGCCAAGTACGGATTTTAATCTAATGTACGTCGTAACATGACCAATCTTTAACACATAATTAGTTCATATTATATACCTATAACATGTATACCCATTAACATAGAAATTTGTGTTACACTCACACAAGCCTCTGTTCTCAAGGACGCCTGTCAACGGGCTGAATGGAGTCTGATGGAGATACTGCACGCTCCATGTCGACCTAATTACTGAATAATTGACTTTCGACCGTAGAAATCCAACTTTGTATCGAAATGCAAACTGACGAGGAAATTTTATTATTGAATTAAAAAAAAAAAGTAACATCACGTCTGTAATCCCAGAAGGGGTAGGCAGAGGAGTGTAGTACACCCCCGCGTTTCACCAGTTACGTTTAAGTCCTACAACGAAATAGGTGGTGAGCGTATTGCCCTACACCGGGCACAGATCCACACTCCGATTCACTACTAGAAATTCTAAAATAGAAAAATCCAATAGTACCCCGACACGGGATTTAAACCCAGGACCCCCCGATCGGCAGTCGCGCATGCAACCACTCGACCAACGAAGCAGTCATATTTTGAATTATTATTGAACTTAATGCATAATAACACACATACATATACACACACTTATGTGCGTGTTTATGTACATATATGTATATACTTCCTGAGCGCTGTATTTGTTTTTTTAATAAAATGTTGGTAAATGACACTTACTATTGCTAGTTTCCGTATAGATAATCAAATTAAATTAAGGAATTATAGTGAGACACGAACAGACAAACATAAATATAAATTTTTTTGTAAGCACCAACGCCCAATTATTCGTTAGTATTTTGGCTACCAGGGTTTGCTTAAAGTTTGATTGATCCTACTGTTAATTAAATTCGTGCTAACTGACATCCTTAAACCTCTCATCGTTAGAGGAGATCCGTGTTCCAACAGCGGAATGATGAAAAGGTGAGAAAAAGTAACATGAAAAGGATATCCATATAGATATTTTTAAGCGCTGGCAGAGAACAATTATTATTCGTACACTTCACAAAAATATTTGTAGGAAATGAGACTCGAACCCACAACCATCAGCTCAGCGGTCATTATTACTAACCACCAGACCGAAACATAGCTTAAGATTGTAATATCCACTGTATTGGAATTAACGTGATTCTGTTTTGTTTGCAGTTTACACGCGGACAAGTGTCGACGAAAACTATTAAAAACTGCTTACAGTTTCGGAGAGATGTGCATTAAGGATTATTACAAACAGTTCGTCGAGATTATAGAAATTGAAACGCTTCGGGGTCTTCACAAGCTATGATAATACATATGTACATCATTTGAACAATCTACGTTCATTTCCAATGTATAAAAATCACACAACTTTCGTATGCTGTAACTAATTAGTTGTGAAAATTGGCAGTGTTGCTTTTTGACAGTTGACTTTTTTTCACTCTCTGTCTATTGATAGTTAAATGTCGCCACAAGACAATGCTTAATTTGGTACCTGTTGAAAAGTTCGTAAAATATGTATTTTTTATGCAAATAGTTCCATCAATGATGCTGCAGCCGCTGGGTGTATATCTATACATAATAATTATTTTAAAGTGAAAGGCATCGTTTGATTTTTTTCAGAACTTTCAGTTTCTGAATTAATACATGAGAAGAACAAAGCCTAAGGCGAGCAAAGTACTAGATAATGTGAAATAAAACGCATTTACATAAATACATAAACGATCTTCATATACCAAAATAAATATTAAAATTTATTGTTATCTGTTGTTTTATTTCTTTGTACATATATATCTATATATTACATATATACATATATTTGCATATATCGTCACCATATAGGTATGTATATGTGTATGTGTGTGTCTGTGTGTGTGTGTGTGTGTGTGCGTGTGCGTGTGCGTGTGCGTGTGCGTGTGCGTGCGCGTGCATGTT
>DWJK01007196.1:0-10016 GCA_018248815.1 Croniades pieria auraria
TAAATATATACAACATGCATACATATGTATATACAATAGACATATACATATATAACTGTTCATATATCGAAATTTTGGTATGCAATAGATATAAGATAGGTACTACAGCAAATATGTGATACACGCGGTCAGTTTGACTACTAATAATATCAGTATCGATTCTATTCTCCCATTGGCCAGGTCTCGTTGCTGCCAGAATGTTGAACAATACAAATCTACATATATTTAAATAAAACTGTAACCGAGCCGTATTTTGAATGTCAATATTATTAAAAATGAGACCAAATCTACATTATTTAAAATATATGTCTAACTGTTCCACATATCGCAAAAATAAATGAACTAAACGGATAAAACTTTTCTTATTCCATAGTTCTAAATTACACTTTGAATATTATAGAAACCCTTCCTGAGGCTGTGGAGACCACGTGCGCCAAATGCACCGAGAAGCAGAAGGTGAACATCAAGAAAGTGATCAAAGCTATCCAGCAGAAGCACCCGAAACAGTGGGAGGAGCTGGTAAAGAAGAATGACCCTACCGGCAAGCACCGCGCCAACTTCGACAAGTTCATCCAGGGAAGCTAAACTAGTTATACTTTATAGAAACAAACTAGTTGTACTAGTTATGAACTAGTTATTTATCAGATAGTTTTAAGCATAGATAAAGCAAACTGATTTTTATAATACATATATACTTATCCGCTTTTAACTGTCCACACATTCATCCTCAACGTCATCGTTCCACTGTTGGGCACAGGTCTACTCATCAGATGAGACAGGTTAAGCCTATAGTCTCCGACCCTGGCCAAGTGCGGGTTGGCAGACTTCACACACTGTAGTTCGTAGTTAATCAAACAATAAAATTAAACAAGCGGTTTTATCGCATATTTATAGTAATTTGAAAATCCACTAAAAGTCAAATATATTCCATGTAAGGAGAAAATGATGAATGTAGTTCAAGGAGAAAAAAAAAACCAGTTTCCAATCGAGCCTTATTAATATTTCGTTCTTGAAGTATACTTTAAAGCGTGACTTAACGGCGTTAAATAATTCTTGTCATGATGAATTTTAAAATGGATGGCATCGTTTATGAGGTCTTTATCTTTAAAGACCTCATACTAAATTCAGAAAAAATATTCAAATCAAGTAACGAAGGCGACAGATGTACTGAACTGAACATTTGATCATACAATACAATACAATACAAAGACTTCATTGTATACCATATAAAAATACTAAGTACGGAATAACAAAATTCGGTAAAAACAAAAAGCGGTCTTATCGCTAAACAAGCGATCTCTTCCAGACAAACTTAACTGGGAGGAGCTTATTTAAAAAGAAAAGAAAGTGGGAAAGAAAAGAAAATTGTAGCTTAACACATTCGCAAAATCATATCAAGTTATTTCTGATTTTAGATTTTAATTTTCCCAGTGTGGACCTAGCATTAGTGTTGAAACATTTTTATATCAATTTATTATAAGGACAATAGTGATACATTAAGGAGGTATTTTCTTAAGGTCACCTTAAATTGGACTCTCGTGATACGTGTTGGTTTCACAATAACAAATTGACCGACTCTGTTTATTGGTTAAGCGACCACGTCGCTGAATAAATGTCCCCAGACATTGTGATTCGGAAATATTGTTTTATCAAGGTCCTTTGTGTTCAAAGGATACGAAAAAATTAATTATTTATTCAAAGGTGTTCTAGTTAATAAATATGTAAAATAAAATACTTTTAAACCACTTGAAATATCCTTTTTTCTGTCTTAACCCTTCACAACTACTTTTTTATTCGTATTTTTCAATTATTTCACTAGATTCTCTGTTGTTCATTTATATATAGAAGCACTTTAAAAATTCAATATCGAATGTATAACATAAAGAATTACATTTATTAGACAATATTCATTTTGAATATTTCTGTTTAAATTAATATTCATAATCAATATTAAGAAACGAACATAGTGAAACTTAAAAATCGAACACAATTATTATTTATTTCACATAAATAAAACATCTATCATACAGTGATACTAAGATTCATATACTAAAAACAGTTCTCAATTCAAATCCAGCCGAAGTGGGTGAGCAATTGGCATTTGGCGTTGGGCAAGTCGGCGTAAGTATTGCATGTGGCATGTATGTTTGTGTGCTTCGAGGCCACGTTGCGCCAGCACCAGACTGCAGTCTGACGTAACACAGTTGTATAAGCATTTCATATAATCTGTGACACTGCGCAATGTTCCGCACCGGTACGTCATACTGCGCGTTTGAGGAACTGTTATGTCCTACTATTACCGTCAACTGCCACCCTTTTTTAATCCTAGTACAGCATTATGAGACTTTCTCGCAACTGCGCAAGACATGGAAGATGCTTTTTTAGCCCGCTCTGTAGCCGACTGTGACAGATTGTTCGTCTTTATTATATTTATTACAGTTTAAAGTTTGTTCTGAAATGAACACATCTAATCGCTTGAAAATGAGTGTTTCTTAAATTATTGGTTCAGTTTTTTAATGTCCACAATCATTTTTTATTCTGTTAAACTTGTTTTTCCAAAGAACGACATAATACTTTTGAACATCCCTTATCAATCAATCCAGGCTAATAGTGAAAACAAATGCTAGTATTTGGAGATATTGATGAATGTGTACGAAGCACGGCAGGTGTGCAAGGAGAGGGATATTTGGCACTCCGTGCTCTCTGTCTACCCAGTAAGGGACTTGGCATGAAGATCTGTATGTATGTAAGTGGTAGCCGTAACCGTTAAAGTGATATTATTACGTCTATTAACCATAGATGTACGTATAAACTAATGACTACCATAGACAAAGGTCACGACAAATCCCTTCATCCTCTTCGACTTTCATCAATCGTGGTACATGCTCACTTACTATAGGTACACTTGACCTATTTCTTTAAAGCGCATCTAATTTCACAGTCTGCCTCGTTGGTCGAGTGGTTGCAAGCGCGACTGCCGAACGGGAGGTCCTGGGTTTAAATCCCGGGTCGGGTACCATGGAAATTTTTTAATTTAGAATTTCTAATAGTGATTCGGAGTCTGGATCAGTGCAGAAGGGGTTGGCAGAGAAGTGTAGTAAATTCCAATGTTTGCTCAGTTACGTTTAAGTCCCATGGAATAGGTGGTGAGCCTATTGCCATGCACCAGGCACAAATCCAGACTCCGACCTACTACTAGAAATTTTAAATTAGAAAAATCCAATTGTACCCGACCCGGGATTTAAACCAGGACCTCCCGATCGGCAGTCGCGCTTGTAAAAACTCGACCAACGAAGCAGTCTTTTAGAAATCTACTCTACACTTATGAGAACAACCTCAATGAATGCCCCATCAATCTCTATTCCCAAACCACACACTGCTTCGTTCCTAGTTTACGAAATCCTTTCTCTACTTCACCAAAGTATTACCTATGCAAGGTTGTAGAGTTCTTGTTACGTTTCCTTTTGTCTCCTTTGTCACTAAATTAAGGTTATTCATACTTTTTTATATTTAACTGTTTTGTAAATGTATTGCCGTTTTTTGTCGGTTTTAAATCTTATCATTGACACTACAATACAATACATTTTATTATGTACACTACAAAAGAACTTCAAATAAAATTTAAGTGAGAAATGCATACAAAAGCAGGCCTTATCGTTTTAGTACCGATTTCTGCTATTCAACCTCTGGTTAGGTTTAGAGCAAGTAGACAAAATAATCAAGGTAGTGGTATAAATGAAAAAAAAGTATAATAACGCCTGAAATACTATGTTTAATTACAAAAGTATAATTCTTTCTTTTTTCTTGCTAATAATAACTGACCCAATGTTAGTTCAGTTAGTCCAGTTAGGGTCGTATGAATAGGACGGTTCCTATTCATACGATCCTATTCGAGGTTAGTTAGAGATCTCTATGAAGAACCAGGGCGGTTTATGACTATTGCTTGTTTGCTTCGATTTCCACGAAGAAATGTTCGCCTATTATATACTGTTTGTGCGATATAGTAATGTAGAATGGAGAATTTGTTATAAATTTTTTGAATGCTATGATATGGCTTTAAGAGAGGCGTGGTAAGAGCTCTCACACAGTACACAGCACCGCATTGGCAACTCAGCCGGTATTGCACATGGCCACAGGCGATGGTGATCACAAACCATCAGATCCGTCTGCCTGTTTACTAGGCAAAATTTATAAAACAAAATTAAATATGTGCGTGTGCGTGCGTGCGCGTGTCCGTGTGTGTGTGGAATATGACCTATCTCGAGATACGTTATATGAGGTCGTATGTATGTACATAGGGCCCGGTAGAGTCATGCAGCGACTTGCTTTAGCATTTAATAATACAATCGATTATTGTTTCACTTTTCCTTCTAACAAGGAAGTTGCAAGGTAAAACATTGACAAAAATGCGACGAGAATTACAAATAGATTGTGTTTCTATCAACGCTTTGTCTTTAAACAGTGGACTAACTCTTTATTCAGGATACCTTGACAGTTGCATCTCAGCTACTATGATGTAGAGTCACATCTTAATCAGTTCTTACAATTTGGTGTTTTAAGTTTTATCGAATGTAATTATAATTAAAACCAAAATTAACCAATAATTACTGATAAATGATAATATTCATTATCAGCCTATTTCAGTCCACTGCTGGACATAAACCTCCCCCAATGAACGCCATCGCGCCCTGAACTCCTGTCATTTTTCTTTTTAATGATACTACTGTTGAATTTGAAAACGTATGGTTCATTAGGGAAGAAGGCTTTAAATCTGTACCAATCGTTCTCCTCTTAAGTTTATTGCGAATTATCACATTTTGCGGTCAAACTCACTACTGTATGGGCACTATATGAATATGTTTTGCAGTTCTAAATTCAGGAACACTTGCTCATATCTCATTAGAAATGCTTCCAATCAGTTCTGATATAAAACAGCATTATTTATAAAATATAACATTGTATAATTGTATATTTGTACCTCTCAATATGGGAGGAGACTCATATTCCAACAGTGGAATGTTAATGGGTCGATTAAAAAAAAAAAATATTTGTATAATTTAGTATGTGTATATGAACGCTTGTATAATTCAAAAGTTGCTATCTTTTGCAATAAAAAAGGTGCTATTAATCAGATAAGAGCAAATGGCAAATAAAACATCTGACGCATTCCAGGAAAAAATTGGCAAGGAAAAGCTGTAACCGTGAAATACATTAAAAACCAATGGCAACTCGTAATGTGCTTTTTGTTCTCTTTTTGTCAATTCATTGAGCCTAAATTAGTCATCCATTTACTATTACACTTTTTATCTGCACTCCAGTTCCTAGATTTTGTCCTATATCATGGTCCTAGATATTTGTTAATAGGTTAAAAACCAGATTTAAGTTATTTAACAAACTTCGTGGTTACCTAACAGTTGGCGCAAAGAGTTTAAACGTAACATGACACCTGTAATTAGTGAAGGGGTAGGCAGAGCAGTGCAGTATATTTCCACGTATCACCAGTTACGTTTAAGTCCAACATGTAATAGACGGTAAGCGTTTTGTCATACACCGGCACAAATCCAGACTCCAAGCCACAATTAAAAATTTCTGCAACAAAATCTAAGAACAATCCAATAGTATTCGAAGGACCTCTCGATCATCAATCACGCTTACAACCTTTCGACCAACGAGGCAGTCAAGAGGTACAGAACTTTAAATAAAAAAAAACCCTTTAATGCAATATAAGAACAATTTACTCCACATAGTTCACAAAAGTCCAGAAAAAAGCCATTATCTTAAATAACATTTGGTGTTACAGTCGAAAGAACTCGTTTTATTCATGTTTTAATCCTTCGCGACCAGGAAGGCTGCAAACTTAGGCTCATATTCACCAGTGGGGTCGTATTTCTTGTGGAATTCGATAGCTTTATTAGGCTTTTTCTCATACAGCGCGTTAACGATTTTTCTGACATTACCCTTCTGGAACTTTGTGCATTTACCACAAGCTTCCGAGATGATTTCTGGCATTATTTCTAGGAAAAGAAACAAAGGTCAATACTGAGTAACATACAATACAATACAAACACTTTGTTGTATACCATATAAAAATACAAAGAACGGAATAAGAAAATTCGATAAAAACAGAAGGCGGTCTTATCGCTAAACGAGCGAACTCTTCCGTCTGGAAGAGCCGGAAGAGTCTGTCTAGCCTTTAATGGAAGGAGCTTATTTAAAAAGAAAAGAAAGAAATATGTTTATGATATAAGGGAAAGTTGTAAAAATTTGTAAGGATTATAAATTTACCCCTTGTGTACGCCATCTCAATTAAATTTATGATATAGTAGAATGCCACTTCTGTTATTGTGACTGTTATTTAAAATAGCGAATTCCTTACTAAAATATTTAAATTCCTTAATTTAGAGTTTACATGATTTGGAGCTAATTCGATGGAATTTACATTATGGCGCTGCAGATACCCCAAGAAAGTTCAGCGCGATTCATCAAAATATAAATAAATAACTACCCTATGAAAAAAATTTTATTTCAAAATTTAGGTATGTAAGTCATGCATAAGTGCTGCATTTTATTTTGGCATGAACCTATGAAAATTTGTCATGACAATCGTATACATGTATACCTTCTCTCGGTGTTAAAGAAACAGAAATTGTTTCCGATTCTCACAATGGAAGAACAAACAGCTAGTTAGGAGTGCTTACTTCTGAATTCGGCAGCCATTTCCGCTTTACAAGGTCCTTTGTCCAGGAGACATTCTATGTACTCATCGAAAAGGGGGTCATCAGCCAGGATTTTGTCAATGTCGATCTTATCAAACGCTTCGTCATATCCCGCCGCTAGGGGCGCCACGATCGCCACAATGGCTAGGCCGATGAGAAACATTTTGATTTCAGGTGGAATCTATCTGAAATTGATTTATCATAATAATGTAATTATAAAACTATTTTTAAATTTCCATTCGACACAAATTAATAGAAAAAAAAAACCTTTTCCCTTCAATGTCTCGCCTAAAATTTAACTGTAATGGACATGCGTATCTAATATTTATACAGCTTGTAGCGGATTTGGGTAATTTAGTTAATAACATATTTTATCTTTCGTATCAAAGCAATCAGTGGAAAATGACAAATTCATATCCAATAATCGTTGGATACTTTTATCTAAAATAGTCCTTGTTTCGTTCGCTTGCAGACTAATTTATGGGCTCAATAAAACTCATTTGATGTTTTTAATGACATATGTACATATTCAGGAAATATTTATAGATACATATGATACAATGATTTTCGCAGAAATTTCCGTTTTTTTCTATATTTACCAAATGATCAATTACGATTTGTGTTTGTTTAAATACTTTTAAAATTACCGATATCTCATAAAATGCATTACTCGTGTAGTTTTTTTTACATTTTGATTATTTGACTTGACTATTCGTTTAGGGTTAGTAACATTGACTGTTGAGCCAAAGGATTGTGGTTCGATTCTCATTTAAGAGAATTTTTTAAGTACTGAGCGCAATTGCTTTTCATTTGGGTTTAAAAGTGGTGAATATGTTTTCAGAAGAAACTGCACATATGTACGAGTATGTTTGTCGGTTGGCTGACTGCTAACGCTGCCTAATATGGTATCAGATGACCGTCTTTATTATTCCAAGACATTTAATATTAATATATATTTCAATACTTTCGCATTTTGTATAATTTTTACCCAGGACTTATGTTTTATCTCACTCTTTTATTACATAAAAAGCTTAGGTCTTTACCAAGTTCGACAAATTTGATACTAAAGTTTGACGTGAAAACGTTAATAAGAAGATACTTAATATTTTATGGGCTATAAATATTTATTGTACACGTTTATTACTGTATTTTATAACATTTAAGGAACAAAATATTTCATATAACAGGCGGCTTAGATGCTCGATTGACTGATATGTCAATAAAATCAAAACGACTTAAAAAAAAAACGCGAAAAATAATTACGAGCAAAGCATATAACATTGTGACAATGTTAACATAACTAAGTTCGGTTAAAACTGGAATCGGGAACAAAATTGGAATTAACATCATCGTCATCAGCCTGTCTTAATCCACTGCTGGACATAGGCCTCCCCCAATGATCGCCATCGCGCCCTGTCCTCAGCTTGGACGAAATTGGCATGGTAAGTCCTATTTAAATGCGTTTGCAGATGTCTATGGAAGATAGCAGTCGTAATAAAATAACATATCGCCAAAAAAGGAGAAAAAATAAGAAAAAACAAGAGATACACAGTAAGGAAAAAAATATTTGTCTGTTTTTAGTTCTTACAACTTTCAATTAGGACAATATAAAGTACGATTCTTAGTATTTATGGAGCCGGTGTCAGATAAGGAAATACGACATAATACCAATATCCAATACATAATTTTGTAATTTATTACTCTTAATTATGTATGTTTATTTAAAATAGAGTTCCAGTGATTCCGGTGACCTATCCACGTTTATTACCACTTATAACTGCATGCATATCATTTTAATCATTTAGATTTTCCTCGAAACCTATTCTAGCAATGTTATCTTGTAATTACTACGGATTTATTATTGATATGATTTGTATTATAACTATATCGATATAAATGTGCACTTTCGCTTGTTTGTCCTCTATTATTTTACACCAAAATCGCGGAGTTGATTTAATTAAATTTGCTGCCGAGTGTCAATTTGGGTAATGAAACTGGCCACTTATAATACCTTTTTATAAATTAATCCCCAAAAAAATAGAAATAAAAAAGAAAGAAATAAAATAGAAATAAAAATTAATTAAAAAAAAAATTTACTGCTGCTTTTATGCATATTATGTACATGTAACAAGCGAAAGAGCTACGAAGCAATAGAAATGTTAGTTAACATTTTGAAATGATATTATTTTATACATAAAAAAATCGTAACATCACGCCTGTGAACCCCGAAGGGGTAGGCAGAGGAGTGTAGTACACTCCCACGTTTCACCAGTTACGTTTACGTCCCATGGAACAGGTGGTGAGCCTATTGCCATACACCGGGTACTGATCCAGACTCCGAGTCATTACTAGAACACTACCACTGATAATAATAATAAGATAAAAACTTACCTTCAGGATAACACAAGGTTGGGCAATGTGGGAGAAAAGAATGCCAACTGCTTATATACGTAAGTAGTACTAATGGTAAAATGAAGATTTCACAAGCGTAAGGAAATATAAGTATGTCTTTTTTGTAACAATCATCATTGTTATTCCTTGTATTGTGCACAGAAAAACGTGGGAAATATATAATTATCGATAATTGATTCAATTGCATGTTCCTGATAGATTAAAGAACATCTTAATAATAATCATTTTTATATTTATCGTATTACATTGTTACTGTTTAATTTAAAATTCCAATTCCGTTGGGCGCATAACTGTTAGTGTTCCATTTTCAAATTAAAAACTATATTTAGAAAATAGATTTCCAAATTGGATAAAAATATTATCGGATACATCAAATACAAATAGCACTAGATAGAAATGTTATTTTTATTTAAGAGAGAAAATGTAATAAGTAAAAATACTCAATTGATTTAATTTAGAATTTCTAGTACTTATTCGGTGTCTGGATTTGTGCCCGGTGTACGGCAATAGGTTCAACACCTATTCCATGGGACTTAAACGTAACTGGTGAAACGTGGGGGCGTATTACACTCTTCTGCCTACCCGTCGGGGATTACAGGCGTGATATTACGTAAAAAATACGCAATAGTGCCAATGTAATGATATTTAAATATAAATAATGGTAATTTAATTTAATAAATAACGTTTGTCCGATTATACCCATACATATTTAGTGAACATCACAAAACTCATTTTCATTAGCTTCGCTTAGATAAACATCGCTAGAAAAAGTCGGAAGACTTTCAGGGCACTCTTATTTATTAGGTATAAATATAATAATAATCATAAACGACCCATTGACATTCCACTGTTGGAATATGGGTCTCCTCTCATATTGAGAGGGTTAAG